>JAGVVM010020907.1:0-27317 GCA_019149425.1 Psidium friedrichsthalianum | reverse complement strand
CCCCCCCCTTCCCCCCCCCCCCCCCCCTCCCCCCCCCTCCCCCCCCCCCTCCCCCCCCCCCCCCCTTTCTTCTTCCCCCCCCTCTTTTTGTCCCCCCCTCCTCCCCCTTTCTCCCCCTCCCCTCCTCCTCCCTCCCCCTTCCCTCTCTCCCCCTTCTCCCCTCCTCCCCCCCCCCTCTTTTTTTTCTCCCCCCCTTCTCTCCCCCCCTTCTCTCCTTCCTCCCCCCTTCCTCTCCTCCCTTCTTTTCCCCCTCCTTTCTCTTCTTCCTCTTCTCTCCCCTTCCCATGCTTTAAAGCCTTTTTTCTTCTCATTGTCACATAGCCATCTCTAAAACCAAACCATGCAAAACCAACCCGCGTGACTAAAACAAGCCTCTGATCGCCCAATTTCATTACCTAGCTCTCAAACTTCAGTCAAACAAGCACGCTAAATCCATCATATATAGACGTACGAAACACACAAATGGAGAGACTGAACATAGCAATCGCCTGGAAAGCAAAGGCAGAAGCTTCAGTTTCGTCCTCATCCATGATCGGTGTTGGGTGTTTTTGAGGGATCGTAAGCAGCTCGCTAATGTTGTTGTAGAGTCTTCCAGATCCGAGTGGCTGCCCTACCCGTTGGGACTGGCATAGTGGGACTTGGTACATGGCTTGATCTGGTCTGTGGACAGGCACTGTGGACTCATACACGCTTGATCTGGTTCGTCAGACAAGCCTGTGGGACTCGTACACGGCTTGATCTTTTGCACACTTCAACACCCTGCTTTTGCTTCTTCGACAATAGCTCTTCTGCTATAACATATGTCACTTTGTTTTTTCAGTATCACCTTCTGTTGGAAATATGGTGTGTTTTGATGGGTGAATGAGAAATTATTTCTCGAAAGAGCATCCTTGAGTTGGAAGTGGGAAACACTAGTCCCACATTGGAAAGAAAGAAAGCTTTCAAGTGCTTTATATATGGTTACACTCTTTGGAGTGGTAACATAACAACAAAGTACTATGCCTCGCGCACTGGCTCAAGGGGGGTGTCAAATCTCGGGCCTCAACGAGGTTCGACGAGGGGCGCGTACGCGCGACCTGCGTACACGAATGCGGACCAGAAAAATGGGTCTCGCCGACTAGCCCAATTTTGCATCATGGCTCAACTTTCTTTTTTTCCAAATGTTATGGATTTTGTAACGGCAAATGTTAATGGATGATTTTGTAACGATGCTTTAATGCAAGATCAGAAGCAGAGTATGTTTCAGATGAGCCTCAGAAGCAACGTTCAGATTCAGAAGCCAGCTCTCGCACTCGCTGCAGGTTCGGAACTAGCGTTCAGAAGCAGCTGCTCGGGGTCAGAACCATGTCAGAAGCAGCTCGCGCCGCTCAGAAGCTGACCATTTTATAACGTTTTTTGAATGTCATTACATTACGGTCGTTACAAAATGGCAGAGTTAATCACCATTATGCCAGAAACGGCAGAATTAATCACCGTTTTAACCGTAACAATTACAAACGGCAGATTTAATCAGCCGTTATAAACTGTTACGCCATATTATTCCGGAATAATTCCCTCCATATCTTATAAATAACTGGTTTTCTCGTTCTTGTAAAAGAGCGCGAACATTCAGATTCTGACTCAAGTGCAAAAGGCTTCTATTCTTCCTCTATTTTGCTCTGTTTCTGCTTATTCCCTGCATTGGTTTTTCTATAGTGTTCAAACACCAGTTTCTTCAAGTTCGCCGAAAGCTCTGAGGTTCTGTGCTCACCTCCTAGCTGTTAACCGTTGTATCCTGGGAGAAAAGACGTTCACGAAACCTCAAGCACAGAGTTGAGGGAACAATCTGTTTTAAGGAAAACTGTGTTGAACACAGGCCCCTCGGTTTATATCTAGTGTCGATCTCACGATTTCAATTTCGTGTTGAAAAATCTGGTCCATTGCTTATACCATTCCAGGAATTCTTTTACAGTGAATCTGAATCGTTCTGGAGTTGATTCTGAACTGATTACCAACATTCTTACCAACATTCTTAAACAGATTCGTCTGCTTCTGAACTCTGTTTAATAGGTTCGAAGCAGAAACGTTTTATTCGACTCTCCTTCTGACCTCTTTCTGATAGTTCAGAAGCAGAAAGTTTTGCTGTTGATTCTTCTTCTGAACTCCTTCTGATAGTTTCAAAAGCAGCATCTTTAGCTGACGAAACAGATTCTCCTTGTTTTCAAATGGCTACGGGAAAGATTTTGTTCAACTTGGTTCTGAAAACCTTGGCCAATCTTCTGCTCCTGTTCCTGCTCCTGTTTCTGTTCACCAAGGCGAAAGGCCTGAAAGTTCAACGGATCGAACTTTTAAAAGGGTGGCAATAGAAGATGTTGTTTATTTAGCAACGTTGAATCTTGCGAGATTCTTGACTGAGGAAGCTCCTCAGATATCCGATGGTGAAACGGATAACAAGCTTCAATGCGCTTGAGGCTTGGAAGCATTCTGACTTCCTCTGTAGGAACTATGTCATGAATGGCTTGCACGACTCTCTGTATAATGTCTATTGTACAATTAATACGGCAAAAGAGTTGTGGAACTTTGGACCGGAAATATAAAATAGAGGATGCCGGAGCAAAGAAATTTGTTGTCGGTCGATTCCTTGATTATAAGATGGTGGATTCCAAGACTGTGATTAGTCAGTGCAAGAAATCCAAGTGATTTTGCACGAGATTCAATCTGAAGGGATGAATCTGAGTGAACCTTCTAGGTGGCTGCCATTATTGAGAATGCTACCTCCTGGGTGGAAGGATTTCAAGAATTACCTTAAGCACAAGCGAAAGGAAATGAAACCTGGAGGAGTTGATTGCAGACTTCGCATCGAAGAAGACAACAGAAGCTCTGAACGCAAGAGGTTCAATCCCACCGCAGCTAAGGCAAACGTTGTGGAGCACAAGCAAGCCCACAAGAACAAGAAGGCCATCAAGCGAAGCTGGGACCGAAAGGAGGAGTCTCCAAAACCAAGTTCCAAGGGAAATGCTTCAACTGTGGCAAGATGGGCCATAGATCCGTGGAATGTAGATTTCCAAAGAAGAAGAAGCATGTAACGAACATGGTGAATGATGTCACTCATGACTTTCTCAGACATAAATCTCTCTGCGAAGGTGTCTGAGGTGAACTTGGTCGGGTCCAATCCAAAGGAATGGTGGATTGACACTGGTGCCACGAGGCACGTATGCTCCAACAAGGACATGTTCACAACTTTCGAACCAATTGATGGAGAAAAGTCTTCATGGAAACTCGGCCACGGTCTGCGTTGAAGGCCAAGGGAAGGTGCTTCTGAAGATGACCTCTGGGAATAGGAGCTGACTCTGAACAATGTTCTGTATGTGCCAGAAAATCCGAAAGAACCTGGTCTCCGGGTCTCTATTAACAAGCACGGATTTCGTATGGTGTTCGGGTCAAGAACAAGTTACTTTGTCAAAATTTGGATAAATGTGGGAGAAGAGGCTGAATGGCTACGCCACTTACTAGAGGATATTCTAAAATGGCAAAAACCTGTGCCACCAATTTGCAATATTGTGATAACAATCTACAATTGGAAGAGGCACAGAGTAACATGTACAATGGTAAGTCTAGACATATACGTCGTAGACATAATACCATTTAGACAACTACTCTCAACTGGAATTATCTCTATTGACTACGTGATGTCAAAGGATAATATTGCGGATCCGCTAACTCAAAGGGTTAACAGAGAGTTAGTTGAGAAATCGACAAGAGGAATGGGACTGAAGCCCATGAAGAATAAGTTGATATAAAGGAAACCCAACCTAGTTTGACTGGAGATCCCAAGATCTAGGTTCAAAGGGACAACCTAATTATATGACTTAGTGATGTCACTGTGGGGGTTTATGCCTAAAAACCATTCCTCAGAAATAACATGTTATTGTAAGGAAAAGGATAGCAATTTTGCTTAATGATTCTTAAGTGGAGTAATCAAATTACTCAAAAATTAAGTAATCACCTATGTGAGAGAGAAGTGGGGCCGCTTCAAAGGGAATTGTTTGGGGCTAAATTCTTTAGAAACTCTCGTAGAACCAGGTTAATGTTCATTGGCAAAACGAACACAATCATGAGAACTGAAGAAACGTTTTGATGATTCTGTGTGAAGTATATGTTCGTTTACATAAGAAAGTAGGACAGTTCAAGGACATCATGTCTACTGGACAGCTAGTAAAGTAAATATACTTTCACAAGGGAAGGTTCAAAGGGAACACCTACCTATCCTATGCAGGTTTCATTTGTCGAACACTATCATCGAGTCAAACTAAAAACAATTTTCATTCATGTGGGGGATTGTTGGAAATATGTGTGTTTTGATGGGTGAATGAGAAATTGTTTCTCAAAGAGCATCCTTGAGTTGGAAGTGGGAAACACTAGTCCCACATTGGAAAGAAAGAAGGCTTTCAAGTGCTTTATATATGGTTACACTCCTTTGGAGTGGTAACATAACAACAAAGTACTATGCATCGCGCACAGGCGCAGGGGGGGTGCAAATCTCGGGCCTCAACGAAGGTTCGACGAGGGGCGCGTTACGCAGACCTGCGTACACGAATGCGGACCGAAAAATGGATCTTGCGACTATCCCAATTTTGCATCATGGCTCAACTTTCTTTTTTCCAAATGTTACGGATTTTGTAACGGCAAATGTTAAAGGATGATTTTTGTAACGATGCTTTAATGCAAGCTCAGAAGCAGAGTATGTTTCAGATGAGCTCAGAAGCAACGTTCAGATTCAGAAGCAGCTCTCGCACTCGCGCAGGTTCGGAACTAGCGTTCAGAAGCAGCTCGCGCGGGGTTCAGAACCAGTGTCAGAAGCAGCTCGCGACGCTCAGAAGCTGACCATTTGTAACGTTTTTGGAATGTCATTACATTACGGTCGTTACAAATGGCAGAGTTAATCATCCATTATGCCAGAAACGGCAGAATTAATCAACCGTTACACCGTAACAATTACAAACGGCAGATTTAATTGTCGGTTATGCTACAACAGTTACAAACGGCAGATTTAATCAGCCGTTATAAACTGTTACGCCATATTATTCCGGAATAATCCTCCACTCATCTTATAAATAATGGTTTTCTCGTTCTTGTAAAAGAGCGCGAACATTCAGATTCTGACTCAGTGCAAAAGGCTTCTGTTCTCCTCTATTTTGCTCTGTTTTCTGCTTATTCCCTGCATTGGTTTTTCTATAGTGTTCAAACACCAGTTTCTTCAAGTTCGCCGAAAGCTCTGAGGTTCTGTGCTCACCTCCTAGCTGTTAACCGTTGTATCCTGGGAGACAGACGTTCACGAAACCTCAAGCACAGAGTTGAGGGAACGAATCTGTTTTAAGGAACTGTGTTGAACACAGGCCTCGGTTTATTTCTAGTGTCGATCTCACGATTTCAATTTAGTGTTGAAAGATCTGTTCCATTGCTTATACCATTCCAGGAATTCTTTTACAAGTGAATCTGAATCGTTCTGGAGTTGATTCTGAACTGAGTACCAACATTCTTACCAACACCTTCTTCGCTTGCTTAGACCAAAGCTTCTCCTTACTGAGCACATCAGGTAATGGCTTCTTCTTTTTTTCTGGCTCCAGTGAGGCCATAGATGCCTTTGCAGAAGTTTCTTTATGGTCCTTGAAACCCATGCCCCTGTTCTTAGGACGCAACATTGCTTCCATCGCTTCTAAAAAGGAGGTTGTAGCGACTGGAACGAGGGCACAACAAGACGACGTCAGTCGTTGTTGAAGAGTAGCAGCTATTGTCATTCTGGATACTGTGTACAATTGGCCAGTGGCATCGGTGGTGTGGTGAAGTAGCTGAGAGACCAGTTGGTGTCTGCAAGGTGGGTGTCTTTAGTCATCAACAAAGCTCAACACAACTGTCTTGAGTCTTTTCCATCTGCACACCCACCTCATAATGAACCAGAGACTATCTGAGAAGAGCAAGCTCAGCTACATAGAGACCTCATCATAATTGGGAGCTTCATGAGAGATTGGAAACGAAGATGCTGTCACCATTCCCATGAGGATAGAGCTCGAAGTTCAATTCCTCAGGCTCCGCGTTTCACTTGGAAGAAAGCGCCCAAAAAACCAACCCTTGCTTGCCAAACTGGAAGTTTTTTTTAACTCCCTCCCCAGATCGAGCTCTCCTTCTGCCTCTCTATTTTTTTTTTCTTTGTCCCCCTTCTCTCTACTCTCCACCCCCTTTTTTTGGTGCCGAGAGTTGTCTTCTCTCCCCTTTCTTGGTCCACTTTCCATCATTGCTTTTTTCTTTCTCCCCATCGAATGATGACTCTCCTTTTCTTTTCCATTAGCCTTTGTCTATTGATCATGATCCACGAGGAGTAACAGACATCGGGAGCGGCCATTCAACCCTCCATATTTAACTTGACACTCACATAACTACCAACATCGACGACTGCAACTCTCTTTGCAGGACCTTCAGGAGATACTCATAAAAAGAGTCTATACTTGTCCCAATTCCAACATCCTTCTGCGTCCATTCTCTAGCGAATACATTAATATGAGTACCAACTAGGTTGAGCTTTGACCGGCTTGCCCACAGCCCACGGACTGCATTCTTCGTCACTTCCTCGTAAATGGGATAATTTGTCAATCGGCTCAGTACTCCAAATTCCAGGGCCAAAGTCCCACCACTAGCTATTGAAGTGATCTTGCTTTCATGTCAACTCCATGCATAATGATGGACCCAAATGGTATCCCTGTTGGAATGTCAAATGCAAGCAACATTCTCTTTGCAAGATCCTGTGCTATGTGCAGCAATTGATCTTCATATGAGGGGATTCTCATTCCCGTAGCATAATCACGATCCATTCTACGGAAGTTGTGAAACGTTCACCGTTGCCAAGTATTGCCAATGTGTCTAAGGAGTCAATCAGAGCAAAGGCATAATTTCCAATTGTATCTTCTCCTTGACACGAAGAGGGTTTAAGCTTATCATATTAAGCTCAATTCCCCATCGTCGACGCAAAATGCAATGTAGAAAAATAAATATGCAATGCATGGAAAAATATTTTTTTGGTGAGAGTTAATTCTCAACTTTGTGTAATGAAACTCAAAAATCAAAATTTAGGTGTCAACACTAATTTCAATCCATATCTTGCCTAATTAGTTGCTGATTTGATGATAAATCAAAGAGATATCAATGGAGGTTGATTAGAGTTATTTCTTTTTATATTAGAAGATCTTTGAAGATTGTATTAGTTAGGCAAGGCTGGCAGATGAAATTCTATCCTTTGTTTCCTTTTCTATTTCATTTGTCTTAGTTTCTCTATAAATAGAGAAGTACTCTCCATTATAACGCCGATTTGATGAATGAATGAGAATTCCTCTTTGGAGTTGAATTTGCTTTATACTGGTTTCTTTAACTTGGGAAATTGGATTCTTCCATGGTGGTAAACCAAAAGCCATTTAGTCCTGATTGGTGGTTATCCTTTAAACCTCGATAGTGAGCTTTTGTCCCAAATCCTGATTTTGATTCTTGATTGGTAGTGTGTTCTTTACGCCTTGATCTGATCATTTCTATCCTTATTGGCATTCTTCCTTCAATGTACATTTCTATACATTCTAATCTATTCATTATTCCTTCCATAATCACTCAAAACACGTTTGCCGGCCTCATGCATGCATCAAATTGGTATCAGAGCTCTAGGTTGAATTTGTCTTGAGTGATTCCTTTTCTACTGTCAATATCAATTCTACGATAGGTGATCTAACAGTTTTAGAGCAAGCCCACAACAAAAGGCAAGAATGGGCAATAAATCAACTCCAACAACAAATGGAACGAGTCCTCACCGTATTGGAGAATTGAGCGAGACAAGAACCACCACCGCGGGTGTCGCAACCTAAAATCAAATTTAGGTTAATGGGTTATCATGTTAATTAAGTGACTAACCTAATATGGACTTTTCAAGCCCTACTAATTCGCAATTTAGTTTGTTCAAATGATTTAGAATTCAGAGTTGCTACTAACCATTTTTGGTAGGTTGGTTAGAAACCTTAATAAAATAGTGGGAGAACTATTTCATTCTTACGAACTAAAGATTAAGGATTCATGGACTTGATTACATTAACTAATCAAAGCTAATGCCCTTTCGGTATCTTAATTCCATGAAAGCCTGGGTCTGGCAACTCAAACTTGATTGATTTTTTAAACTTCTCAAATGGAGTGTTTTTGTTGTTTTCACTTTTTAAGAATGGATGCAATGCATGACATGCAATTTGTATGAGTAAATTAAACATGCAAAATTACATCAAATTAATGTAACACTCAAAGCAATAGACAGACAGTCATGCACTTTATATAAAATAAACATGCAAAGACTATATATAAAATGCAAAAATTCTAACTAACCTACATAGCATGCGATTTTTATTCTAGCAATTAAAATATACAAATCAAACTATCCTAACATGAATATCCTAAACATGATACTAACGATATGCCAAATGTCATTGTAAAAATAAAAATAAAATATGACATAGACATGCAAGATATGAGGCATGCAAAAATGATGGTGCCATAATATGATATGCATGATCTTTCAAAAAAATGAATGATGGCCTAAACAATACTCGAAAATATGAACGGTATGAGAGATAATGAAAAGATATGAAATGGTAATTTGAAAATACGGAATGCTGAATATGATATTCAAAATAAGTATGCAATATATGTGACGTCCCGAAATTTTGAAGAGCTGAAAATAAATAAAATTAGATTTTTTTTTGGAAAAAAGTACAATTTTTGACGCTAATTTTAATTAATTTGAAGCGTCAGTCAAAGTTTTAACCCGTTTAATCGCACCGTAGAATTTTTCCATTCGTGCCAAACCTAGCCTTAACAGAATCCTTGTCGCGTAATTTCTAAAAATGCCCTCATTTATTGTGCCAAACATCTACCCTATCCTAATTCATCTATTTACCCTCGTGCCCTTCGTTTTTATGACCCAGAGACAAAAATTTTGAATTTGATGTGACCGTGGGACCCTCCCCATTTTCCTTCAGTCGACCACTCCTCTGCCCCCTGACACATCGCCCTTCCTTTTTGCCCTTTTTGTCTTTTCCTCTCTCTCCCTCTCTCTCTCCCTCCCTCCCTCCCTCCTTTCCATGTTCAGCTGAGAACTTCCCCCCCTCTGTTGACGTGCCACTTCTCCTTCTCCTTCCTCTGATTACCATCGTCGCCGCTATTGCTTTGCCACCTCCAGCTGCATGTCGCCGCCCTAGTTCACTTCCAATAGCCCATCGTCCTCGTGTGTCGCCCACGCCATCTCCCACTGATACTGCTGCACTGTGCAACTTCTTCTTCCTCCAATGCTGGCTCATTGCTTTTGCTACCTCCTCCGCCATTTGCAGCTCGCCGCTGTCGAGTCGCGCTGTCGTCGTCCCCTTTGTGACGCTGTTTTTCCCCTAGCTCGCCATCATGCACCGTGAACCTCACGAGCTTGCTGTTGCATGACACATCGAGCTTAGCCCCCCTACTGCTTTCTCCTCTTTCCTCTACCCCTTTAGCTTAGCTCTTCATCGTGCCATTGCCATTCCCTCCCTCTTGCCGTTGCTACACATTTTTGTTACTATTAGCTGCCATCGTCGTCAGCCGAGCCGCCATGACCAGCCGCTGGAGCAGCCTCCAACGCTCGTGAATCTCCTTTGTCTAGCTCGTTTTTTAGCCTCATCATGTTTCATTTAGTTATCCAAGAGTTATCGCGCCATCACCGCCGCTTGCTAGAGTTCGTCACTACTCGCCACTGGTAGTCGTCACTCGCCAGAGGCCGCCGTCGCTCGTTGGAGTTCATCGCCGCCAATTAGTTAGCTAGCATCCATTCATCATCGTTGATATCGTAGTGAGTTAGCCCCTAACCATTGATTAAGACGTTAATTGTGTTTGGGAATTAGATAATTAGTTTAATTGGGTGTTTAGATAGATTAATTGTGGCCGAATTAGCTAGAGACTAAGTTTAGATTAAATGTCACAATTAAATAAGTTAGATCGAATAGCGAGGTAGGCTGTGGCTAATTGAAAATTAGATTATTTGATTGACTGTAATTGTCGATTGCAAGTGAGTGGTTGGTTAGAGCCGAGTGGCCGATGAATTATTCGATTGGTCGATTGATAGTCGAAGTAGCCATTGGTGGTTAGCTCAAATTATTGAGCATGTTATACTATTATTGTTATTGGTTGCCTGAAGTTGTGATCGATGTTTGACTATCGAATGTTCAGAGTGATTTATGTTTGACCGAATAAGGATTGAGTATCCAAGTTCAGATATGAAACGTATTTTGAATTGATTGTATGATCCGTGTGTGTAGTCGTATGATGAGTCTTAAATTTGCGCCAGTCGTGTGGTCCATGCCAGTCATACGATTTTTTCTCGAGTAGTTCCGTATCGTATCAGTCGTACGAATTTTACGGACTATCAGGTATTGTCATCGGAAGTAAAAGATGATACCTGGTTATGCCAGAGAACATTGCCAGTCATAGTGTTTAGTCACACTAGTCATGTACAATGAACCCTGTGACCGTTAATAACTAGAGTGTAAGAGAAATTTTGGTGTTCGTTTGCTTTGGTGAAATTCTAGTTGTTTGTCTGGAACTTATAATTATTATTTTCAGGTGAGTTTGCTTATGTGTGATCCAAATTATGAGAAGCTCGTATGTGATTGAATCTATGCTTTTATGATGTAATATTATTTAGGTCGCCTGAGCGAATCAACGCCTTAGTCGGGCTTAGGTGCCGACTCATTGAGATGCATTTTTTACTCCATTGTGGTTACCATTTTTAGGTTCACAATGACGTAGAGGCCTATCAGATTTGGAGTCCCTATAGATCAGTCATTCTTTATCGTGCCTCATCCGATTCTAGGCACAAATCGGATCTAGGAACACCACGTCACCACGATCTGGGTGGATGAGGGATTTGACTACCTAGTAGCTCATCTCTTTAAAGCCCGAGTCTTGCGTGTCGGCGATGTTCTCATTAGCCCGCTTCACGAATTTGAGGGGCCGCCTAACCCGACCTCTTATGTCCCCGCCTAGGATTTGATAGATCTCGATACACCCAATGGAGAGGTAGTGGACTCCAAGTCTAACATTGAGACCTACCCATCTATCGAGACTGACCCGTCCATGTTAAACTTAGTGAGATTCCCTAAAGATTTAATTAGATGTAATTTCTAAGAAACTATATCGCCCTAAATTTTTTAGGAATTTTAAAGTCTCAGAAAATTCAAAATCAAGCAAGATATCAATCAAGTAAATCGGAGATAACAAATCTAAGCAAATCAACCATTTCTATCTTGCATTTTTGAAAAAAAAAATAATGTGCCTAAATCTAAAATCGGTTTTTGAAAGATGACGAATCAGATCTAAACAGTAATAGATTGGGTTGGTTATCTTTCCCGCTTTTATAAACCGAAGGATTGCTCCCAAATGGTGACGGGAAGAATTATCCAAATTAAAAAAAAAAGTTGCCTATTAAGAAAGGGACTTTCTTAATTTAGATTTATGTTTGAACATTCTGAAAATGTGCCCAATTAAAATCGAACCTTTTTTGAAAATATGACAAAAAAAATTAGGGTTTGATGATTTTCAATTATGCAAATTTTTCTTCTTCTTTTTTTTTTTTTGAAAATTCAATGTTTTATCTCTAAAAAAATAGCAAGAACTAGCATTGAAAACATGCAAAAATATCTTCAAAAATAGTCTAGCAATCACCTTTAAGCTCTCGCAAAAATTTACATGCTTAGTGATCATGAAATATACGAAAATGGCCTTGATTCAGACTAAATATCATATAAACGGTGTAGAACGGCATTGAAACAACATAAAAAATAACAGCAAAATAGTACTAAAATAGTGCAAAAAAAAGAAAAAAGCATGCAAATCACCACAAATCATGCTCATATGAATCCTAAAAGGATATGGAAATTGCATTATTTCACAGGGCGAAAGTTAAGCCAACTTGAGGTATAAACACTGCTGGACAGCAAGATCCGGACACCGAATAGCGGGCAAACTAGACTGGACAACCGCTCAAACCAGTCAAGATAGCAGCACTAAATCGCCTTGAATCACCACTTGAGCAGTAGGGAAACTACTGCAGTAAAGCACGACAATCACAGCATTGTTAAGGGACGAAAACAGCAGGATAAGGGCCCTGAACTGCGGTTGAAATAGACGACTAAGAGTAGGAAAAAAAAAACGTTGATCTCTCTATCCCTTGGGTGTTTCACGTTACTGCTCTGCAGAAGAAGAATCCCCTGTGTGTATTTTCTTAATTTTTTTTAATTCTCTCAGCAAGCCCCCATAATCTCCTCTCTCTCTCTCTCTCTCTCTCTCTCTCTCTCGTCACTTGTGTGTTTGTTGTATGAGCTCTAGAATGGAATTCCCCAAAGCTCTAGAAAGCTCATGTATGTCACTCTCCTCCCTTTTTTTTTTTTCTCTTTCGATGGAACCTCTCTTCACGTCCCCCCCTTGGATATTTTGCTAGGTTCCTTTTATAGCCGAGTAAGCCTGGTTATCCCAAAAATCCAATCCTACTCACACGTGAAGATATATTTGCTCAACAAATCCCTACTTTTACTCAAAAAAATTGGCAGATATCCTACCTTTGCTAAAAAAAAAAAAAAATAGCTGGTATCTTTATCTTTACTCAACCAAATCAGTTAATATCCCTAATTTTATGGATAGCCTTTCAAAATTGAAAGGCTATCGATGGATTGGCATAGCGAGCCTTGGCGGTCCGCAGACGACTACAGCTGCGGCCAACGGTGGGATTCAGACTAGCATGGATGACTATACGTCACTCAAACTCTTTTGTGTCTGCCCTTTTACTGCTAGTAGGAATGTTAGTCAAAGTTCCCAAGCACTATCTCAATGGTGCAAGCCCTGCAGGGAACCTTGAGCAACAAACCTTAGTTATGCACGTGGTGGGGAGCAAGTCATCCGAGAATTTCCTCCGCGGTGTTGCACTTGATGAATGCTGCAGAGAACAAAATCAAAAGAGGAAAAATCAAATATATCAAACTCTCCAGACTTACGTGGCCCTCCCCTCCTCCTTTATCTTAGACTTTGAACATTTCAGTGACCCTTTCAACCATGATTAGACTAGACTTGGACTTTCACAGGAGGCTTGTAGATGGTAGATCACTGAAGGGATCATCAAATATGTGAGGTGGTTTTCAACTTAGGGAGTAGAATCCACGAACTCGACTACATTTTCGATTTACACAAGTTCAGTCTATTTAATTTAATTAAGCCTAGAGCACTCAATAAATCAACCCTTTGTCAGTCCGATAAAATATGAAAATGCAATGCCATTAATGCTAAAATTAAACTATCCTATATGAGAAATTATATGAAAATGATTTGAATAATTTGGGTAGGGACTAAAATTAGTCCTTAATTTTTTATGCAAAAATTAATAATTTGGGAAAGAAATTTTGGTGTCAATAGCGGGGACCTCTCCTTAATCATTCACGTCACACGATTCTCACTCGGATTCTAGTTTTAAATCTAGCAACATAGGAGGTAATTCTAGCGATTCAGACTATCAAGCTAGAAGGAGAAGAGGAAGAAACAACAATGACCATGATGTCAAGGTAGAGGTACATAAATTTGAAGGTAGCCTTAATCATGATAATTTTATTGATTAGTTCCATGCGGTCGAACGAGTATTTAAGTCAAATCATACTCGAATGAAAAGAGATGCAATGTTACTGTTCTTAAATTTAAGAAGTATGCTTCACTTTGGTGGGAAAACATGAAAAATCAGAGAGTCTAGGAAGGAAAAAGTAGAGTTAAGTCCTCGGAAAAATTTAAGAAGCTTATGAAAAAGGGGTTCTTACTTATAAAATTTAAGCAAGACCTGTTTCTAAAGCTAGACTCTCTTAAACAATATGGGTTGAGGGTTGAAGAGTATATTAGGGAGTTTGAACAACTCCTTATGAGATGTGATATTCTAAAAGTACAAGAGTAGACCATTGCTCATTTTCTTAGAGGATTGAATCAGGATGCCAAAGATTTGATTGACTTCAACCATATTGGAGCTTTGAAGATATTTAAAAATTGATGATAAAGGAGAAGAAACAAGTGAAGCATGGCAAAGGATGGTCAACCAGATCCTTGACAAAGGGGATATCCTTCTTTAGGGGTGCTTCTTCTAACAAAGTCAAGAGTACATCAACGAAGTATAAAGGTAAGGAGGAAGCCACAAATTTTTTCAAAGAACTTCCCAAGAAACCTAATGGTGAAGGAAGAAAGTGCTTTACATGCCATGACTATTGGCATTTTCAGGCCAATTGTCCTAATTGGAGGGGTATGACCCTTCAAGAAATTGAAACAATTGACTCGAAACTTCAAGAGGTTGAACAAGAAAAAGAGGAGTCCACATTAGAGAAGGCTGAAGAGATTGCGGAAGAACCTGATGACGGTGATAGACTAGTTATTCGGAGGGCTTTACACACCATGGTTGCAGCAAATGCAGATGAGGCAAGGGGAGAACATCTTCCAAACACATTGCACAATTAATGGCAAGGTGTGTACAATGATCATTGATGGAGGGAGCTGCACCAATGTGGCATCAACAACTATGATTGAGAAGTTAAAACTACCAACTTTTAAGCATCCTTAACCTTATAAGACTCAATGATTTAGCAAAGGAAGTGATCTCCGGCTAGTCAAAGAAGCTCTTATATCATTCTCAATTGGCAAGAGTTACCAAGATTAGGTCTTATGTGATATCAATCCTATGGATGCATGCCAATTAATGTTGGGAAGGTCTTGACAATTTAATAGAAAAGCTATTCATGGTGGCCATAAAAATACTTACTCAGTCCACAAGGAACAGAAATACATCGCTCTTGCACCTTTAAGCTCCTCTTTGATCCACAAAAATAAACCTAGGGTGGGAAACACTAGTAAATAAAACTTTTTCTTCAGTGAAACATGGGTTGAGAAAGCCACAAATGAAAGACTATTTTTGCTTACGTATGGTTGAGAGGAAAAAGAGTGAGGTATAGAGGCGCTCTTTGATGAATGAATTTAAAGAAGTATTTTCGAAGGATTTACCATTTGGATTACCTCTCTTGAGGGGTATTAAACATCAAATCAATCTACTTCCAGGTGCTCTGCTCCCCAATAAGGTTGCCTATGATGCAATCTAAAAGAAACTAAGGAGTTATGAAGGCAAGTAGACGAGTTGATTGCTAGAGATATGTAAAGGAAAGCATGAGCCCTTGTTTCGTTCAAGTCCTACTTGTACCAAAGAAGGATGACTCTTTAAAATGTGTATGGATAGACAAGCCATCAACAACATAACCATTAAGTATAGGTATCCCGTACCTAGACTTGATGATATGCTTGATGAATTTGTATGGCTCTACGGTGTTCTCTAAAATGATTTACAAAGTGGCTACCACCAAATTAGAATGAGGGCAGGAGATAAATGGAAAATAGCCTTCAAAACTAAAGGAGGCCTCTATGAGTGGCTAGTTATGCCATTTAGACTTTCTAATATTTTAAGCACTTTCATGAGGCTTATGAATGAGGTACTTTGTCCCTTTATTGGATACTTTGTGGTTGTCTATTGTGATTATGTTGTTGTATGGAAAGGGTGAGGATGAACATTTATCTCACTTGAAGCAAGTCTTTGGCATCTTGAGAAAACAAAAGTTTATGCCAAGATGGAAAAATGTGAGTTCTTCTCTTTGAGTGTAATATTCCTTAGTTATGTTATTTCCAAGGATAGGATTTTCATAGACCAATCCAAGGCGGAGGCAATGAAGAAGTGGCCAACTCCAAAGTCCATTTCTGAAGTGAGGAGCTTCCATGGTCTTGTCTCTTTCTATAGAAGGTTTGTGAAGAAATTTATCACCATTATGACTCCCATTACTAAGTGCATGAAGAAGGGATCATATGAGTGGACTAACGCTACCACAATGCCTTTGAAGTTGTCAAACTAAAGCTTTATGAGTCACCTATTCTTACTCTTCCAAATTTTGATATGGTATCTGAAGTTGAATGCGATGCTAGAGGTGTTGGGATCGGTGCTATTTTTGTCCAAGGCCAAAAACCTTTGGCTTAATTTAGCGAGAAGCTAATAGAATCAAGAAAGAACTACTCTACTTATTACAAAGAGTTCTATGCCATTGTAAGGGCTCTTGATAATTGGAGTCAATATTTGAGGCCAAAGCAATTTGTTCTTCATTCTGATCATGAGGCCCTCAAATATATTGGTGGCTTACACAAACTCAACCCGAGGCATACCAAAAGAGAAAAATTTCTATAGTCCTTCTTTTTGTCTCAAAATATAAACCTAACCATACTAATATTGTAGCAGATGCCTTATCAAGAAGATGTTCCATGCTGGCTATCCTTGATTCATGGAGTTTTGTCGTTCATTTGATGAAAGAACTCTGTTATGAAGATCTAGAGTTCTCATCCATCGCTTCTGATTGCAAAATGGAAGTATGGTATTTATTCTATCCAACATGGATTTCTCTTTAAATGTAACAAATTATGCGTGCCAGAGTGTTCCGTTAGAGAGTTATTGATTTGTGAGGCGCATGGTGGCAGATTGGCTGGACATTTCGGCATCAACAAAACTCTTGACGTACTTCAAGAGCACTTTTATTGGCCAAAAATGATTGGAGATGTGCATGCTGTTATCTCAGGGTGTGCGACTTGCCAAAGAGCCAAACGTCATTACATTAGGGATTATATACTCCACTTCTCGTTCCTATTCAACCTTGGGAAGATGTGAGTATGGATTTTATTGTGGCTCTTCCTAGAGCTCAATAGAGGAAAAATGATATTATGGTGGTCGTGGATTGATCTTTTAAGATGGTTCATTTTGTTCCATGTCACAAAGTAGATGATGCTTCTCATATTGTAGATTTATACTTTAAGGAGATCATTCATTTGCATGGAGTTTCCAAAACCATCATGTTTGATCGTGATGGATTTCGAACTCGTGGCCTTTTATCGTCGTGGTTTAATCTAATATTATAGTGGTTGATTGATCGGCTTTGGATAATAGGGGCCATTTGTCATTTATAATATTGGACATGCATATGGTGTTGTGGGGTTGGAGTGGAACGATGTTCAATAACTGTCAGGTGAGGGAATTGCTTGTATTTTTTATATTTGCATGAGATAATGGGCTAGACTTAACTATTATCATGAAGTCAATAACTATCAGGTGCGACTTTCATGGTTTAAAGGCCAAAGTTATGATTGGGACTTGCATATGATGCGTTAAATAAGTTGATTCACTCACTAAGTTCATAAAACACCAATAACTATCAAGTGAGGTGGACTATGAGCTAGTGAGACTCCAATCCCACTAGTAACCTTTACCCAACAAAGATTGCAATTTTCTATTTTAACAAGCATGGGATTCTATATAAATTTAGTGGGAGGATCTGTTTCATTTAAAGGCCAAAATGAAATAGCTACTTTGAAAGACAATGGCTAATAATTTATTTTCTGCACAAATGTATTATTATTCTGAAAATGGTGAACACAAACCCGCTCGCTTTGGTTCTTGACAAGAATTCTTTGACTAGACCCAATTTCACCGATTGGTTGAGAAATTTGAGAATTGTTCTCAATTCAGAAAAACTCCGGTATGTTGGTCATGTTGCTACGCAATATAAAATAAACCCTAATTACTACTTAGAAGATAGCAGTAAGCTAGGGTTGAACCATTGAGAAACTAAAAAAAAAATTCAAAGATTAGGTTGAAAAAGATGATAAATTTCTATTTTCTAAGGGCTAAATATTATAAATTGAATTCCTAATTAAAAGCAAGATAAAATTGATTTAACAAGAAAATTTATGAGAAAACTATCATCTTTAGTTTTGGAATCCACAATAATATCTTTGTTGATTAGCCTCTTTTCTTGCACTATCAAACACAACAAACTGCAAGTTCGTCGTAGTCATGAAATATACTTGCAACCTAACTTAGTTGTAATTTATTTGGTCAATCACTCAATTGATTAGATATAAATTATCCTCAACCTTAATCATAGATTTCAATTAAAACTATTGATCAGGTATGAATTTAAGATAACAGAAATTAAATCCATAAACTTGTTCTTCAATAAAACTCTCAAATAAATTGTAATAGAGTATAGTCTCTCTCAATCAATCAAGTGCAATACAAAAACTAAATAAAGAGTTTAAAATTCAACGAAGAATCATTACTTCATCTACACGTATAGAGGACAGAATAAATTTAGCTACTCCTGGAGGTGAATGATAGAGAAGGAATTAAAGAAGAAATCAGAGAAGATGCCATGGCCAAAGTGAATTTTCTGCACGTTGCTTGCTTTGCTTCCTCCCTCTTTCTTTTCTCTAGTTCATCATTGCCCCCAAAATCTACAGTAGTCTCCTCGTTTATAGTCTGGAATCTCCTGTGATTGTGTTTGATTTTCAATCTAGAGCTCATGGAAATCCAAACCTGCTAAAGATAAGATTTTGCAAAATTCATTAAGGATCTTGGATTTTAGGAAATATTGGGTTTAACCAAATCTATGCTACTAGAGAATATTCCAAGTTTAATTTCTCATTAAACTCCTCTGATAATCAAAATATTAGCCAAATGAACTAATTTAATTATTAGTATTTATTTAAAATCCATAAATTAGATACATGTTTTAGGCATAAATATGAACCAATCACACTCCCTAGCTTAAGCTTTTGCTCATCTTTGAGTAAAAGGAAAAATCACACCACATTCAAAAAGTCAATTCAAGCAAGGAAACCATCTTCTACCCTTACACAGCTATGCACATTAGTAAAGTCCATCCATAAATCAAATGGCAAGACACAAATAAACTATTAATCAAACCATGTAATGCTAAGCTCGGAACAACAGATTCCTCTCGCCCACCAATAAGTTATCATTGACATTCAACGTCCCTCATTGAGAGTTACACAAGCCATAGGATTATATAAACATCATCCTAATTTTTTCTAGCATAGAACTACATAGTTTCTCTAGTCCGTGCAATGTTTTGACCCTTAAGCTTTCTAGATGGTCTGTGTAACGAGCTTTAGGTCAACTATTCTCAAACCACAAAAGGGTTTTAAGGAACTAGGTGAAACACCCCTTGGACTTATTTGTTCGAACCAAAAAGGCTTCAAGTCAAAACAAGACTAAAGAATTCATGGCATCATTAGGAACTTATTCAGCTAAGCTTGCAACCATTTGACGCGAAGCTTCGTGCTTGTAACACAAAGCCCCGATTAGTAGGAAGAAGCCGCTATCACTTAAGCACTACAACACCTCAACCATTTGACATGAAACTACATGCTTGTGACACAAAACCCCGATTACTAGGCAAAGGCATCTATCAACCAAGGCTTGCAAAGATTCCCATACATACTAGTGTTTACCAATAATGAAGATCCTCACAATGCCAATAAAAACCTATTAGTGGAGAATGTACTAAAGCTTGTACGAAGCTTAACACAACATAATACAATTAATAATTAACTTGTATCTAGCCTCCAAGTAAATTAATAGACTAAAATAATGCACCTAGCATTTAAATAAGGATAGAAAGACATCAACCTCGCATGCAAAGAGAATATTGGATGGTGCAATTCGAAATAATTTGAATTTTTTTGGGAATTCAAGCAAAAACTAATCTATCTAACTATTCGCCCTCCCCAACTTAATTGACATTGGCCCAATGGCATGAAGAATTAAAGCACAAGGAGGAACAATACAACTTGGGGGGAAGTAAGCTCGAATCCGCATGTGAAAATCTGGAGAGAAACTAACACCACAATTTGCATAAGCCTTATGTAGATGAAGCCTAAAAGAAAACAAAGCACACGTAATAGAAGTAAAGCTAAAATAATGTGAAAATAAATACTCAAATTGTGGGTTGCCTCCCAAGCGCTAACTTTATTGTCTTCAGCCAAACATGGATGGGATCACTTCTCAAGCCTAGGCTCCAAAAAGAATGTGGATTCAATGATTTGCTGGTTTTGCAAGCCATCAATGTAAGGTTTCAAGTGTTGCCCATTCACCTTAAGAACTTGGTGAGTGCCAAGATGTTTAATTTCCATAGCTTCATGAGGGAACACTTCAAGTACCTCATATGGACCATCCCAATGGGAGCGAAGCTTGCCTAGAAAGAGACGCAATTTGAAATTGAAGAGCCACACTTTTTGTTTAGGAGAAAAGGAATTGCGGTCAATATGTTATCATGGAAGTTATTGGTTCGCTCCTTATAAAGTTTAGCACTATCATTAGCATCATTGCATAATTCTTCTAATTATGAGAATTGAAGGTGGTGATGAGACCCAGTCTTAGCCATGTCAAAGTTCAATTGTTTGATCACTTGTTGACACTTGATTTTTGGTCAGTCCTTTTTTGAAAAAAACCATTAAACATCCATAAAAATCCAAAAAATTTGAAAATTAACTTTGGAAGTCTTGGCCAAGCCTAAGGAACTATTTTGAAAAAAAAATACTTTTTTTTATATTTTGAGCACTTTTCACATTTTTTGAAAATTCATAGAAAATCCATAAAGATTCATAAAATTGAAAAATAAGCATGAGAGCCTTGGCCAAGCCTCGAGAACCATTTTTGAACGAAAATAATTTTTCATATTTTTCGAATTTTAAATTTATTCAAAAAATAGGAAAATAATTGAAAAAATCACAAAAAATAGCATTTGAGGCCACAAATATAAAAAATGGCCAATATTTTTATTTTTATTTTATCTTCATTTTGGCCAAATAAAAAATTAATTTAGGACTATGGGTTCCTTAATTGAGCATATTCCCTACTTAATTCCAAAAAATTCCAAAAAAAATTACATTTTAGCCCTTTTAATTTCCTCCATTTTTTTTTTACATATTTGTAGAGTCATGACATCGTATTATACTATCTAAAATTTCATTTTAGTCCAAAATTTCAAAGAATTATTCAATTCTTTTGAAAAAGGACCAAACTGCATAGAAACTTTTCAATTTAGTCCTTGGTTGAGTTAAAAATCAAATTAAAAAGTTTTCAGGGACTAAATTGAAAATTTGAGCATGTCACCCTTTGACTTTTGACGCCGTGGCGTTGGTTTGAGCTAATATGGCCGTCTAGGCTTTGTTTTTCTCAAAATGGGTCCTTGGGTCGAATAGAAAAATTAGGTTTTTCATGCAATTCCTTGGACATTTTCTACAAAAACCACATTTTCTAGTAAAATTCATGCCTCCAAGCTGAATTTTGGAGATTAATTTGATAAACTCCTCATTTTTAGGGGGCAATTTGGCTTTTTTTATTTACTGTTGTGTCCGTCAGGTCAGACTAGGTCCGACCCAACGACCCGCGACCTTTCTTGCCCATTTTCCCTCCCCTTGCACAGGTTCAAATGCCATTCCAAGCCAAGATTGAGAAGCATATTTGGAGGACCAGTCGGCCACAATTGGAGAAGCTTTGGGATGGGTTTTGTCTGCTACTTCACTCTATGTTGATCAAGACAAGTTTCACGACCAACGGTGGCTGAAGGCAGCTCTAACCAGCTCGGTCAATGCCATGGGGACCAAAAGTCAACCCTTAGCTAAACCGAAGCAATTCGTGCCCTATTCGCATTTGTCAGAGCTCTAAACGGAGTTGGATGGAATCTTAACTATCTCCATTGCTATTTGGACCATTTCCCACATGAGATCATGTGTGAAATGAGTCGGTGCAGCCCCTCTCTTGCACGCAAAATAGATTCGAATTGGTGCTTAACCAATTCGGTGTACAATTGCCAATGGGGTCTCTTTCATGAATCAACAAATAACAGAATAGAGAGAGTAAGAAAGGAGAGAGAGAAACCCTCTTTGTGTCACCATCAACGAAACTTCAGATTAAAGCTTCTCCACTTTAGCTTGAAGGATTCAGGGCGAATCAAGCCTTTGGATCACTTCAGGAAGTTCATCGGAGCTCCAAGGAGTTGGACGCCACTAATCTCGTGGCTTGACGATCCTTAAAAAAGGTAGGTTGCACCTTCGAGCTTTGAACTGTGCATCCATGGCATCTCACTCATCACAAAATGATTCTTCAAGATTTTTGAGGCGTTTTCATCCTTGAACTATACTAAGCACGATCGTATCTTTGATTTGCATTTATACTACGGGAAAACCTTGAGTCGACACCTCCACTGTAGCTTAACCTGTTGTGACTTGCCCAACCAAATCTAGCAAGGCTCAATCAGAACCTCAGGTAAGTCCCTGGAACTCATTTTGATGTTGCCATATGAAGGAATTGAATAGTTATGCTCTAGTTTGCGAGTTCTAGTTCTGCCATGATTGTTCTATGCGAGCTTGATCCATGCTTATTCAGCCATTAGATTTGGTTAGATCTTGGATATGTTGATTTGGACATGATCCGCATTGGAATTAGGTTGATTGGAGCATTTTTCACTATTGGATCTCGTTGGAGATCTCTCGGCCGTCCATTCCCTTTCTGCGTAGGGAAGAAGACAACGCCATATCATCATGTTAACATGGTCAACGTTGATGTGGTGCTGATGTGGCATGCCACGTTAGCACACTGACTTAGTCAAAGTCTAACGTAGTGCTGACGCGGCACGCCACGTCATCATGACTGTTATAATAGTTTTCAAAATATAATAAAAATAAAATGATCGAATGGTGGGGGGGTGCCATGCGTCGCGATCTGGGCTTTTGAAAATAAAAAGTGGTTTACAGTTTTTAAATGGATTTTCTAATAATAAAAAATAATCTCATTTTATAAAAACCATTTTTTGAATAAAAAATAAAATTTTTGTTCGAACTATTGAGAATTAGTCCCATCATATGATCTGGGCCATTGGTTTTAGTAATCTAATCGAATGGCTAAGATTTAATCTCCTCGTTCGATCTTGGTCATCGAATCTGGTAATGAGTTTGGACGGTTAGGATCTGGTCAAGATTTGATCCTACTCGTGGGGTCTAGTCGCTTGATCTAAGCATCGTGGATTAGCCATGTGGGTAGCTTTGAACCCTTTGATTTGGAGCTTAATAAAAAATTCTAAAAAAATAAAAAAATTTAGAAAATGATAAAAATGTTAAAACTGTGTCGTTTTGGGCTTGGGTTAGATTTGCGTGGGTCTAGGTCAATTCCTTCGGGTTTGTAGGCCAGATCAACTCGATCTGGTCCAAAAAATATTAAAAAAATAAAAAAAAGTTACAAAAATCCAAAAAAAAAAAAAAGAAAGATTCATAAAAAAATTCTGAAAATTTTAGAAAAATTCAAAAAAATTATAAAAATTCCCAAAAATTGCGGAAAATAGGAAATAACCAGATTCAATTGGTTTGACCTACTTCATAATTTTTAGTTCATGAGATCACAAAACTGACCATTTTGCCCCTCTAGATACTTTATCCCAAACTTTCCCAAATTATCCCTGAGCTTTAATTGTGCATTCTCTAAGTCCTTAGAGCTCTATTTGATACCCCATGTGACAAATTGAGTAATGTTTTGATGCAATTTATCTACACATCTTGATTCATTAATTGATGCACCTTTAATTAGTGATTGTCTCTAATAGGTGTTGACACCTGATTTTTAATCATCTTTTTCTCTTTAAAAAAATTAATTAAATTAAATTAATAGAAAATCCATAAAAATCCATAAAATTGAAAAATCAACTTTGGAAGCCTTGGCCAAGTCTAAGGAACCAATTTTGAACAAAAAGTGATTTTTTATATTTTTCATATTTTTTAATTTTTTTTCGAAAAGTACAAAAATACATGAAAAGTCAGGAACAATAACATTTAAGGCCACAAAAATACACAAAAATAGTGAAATTTTTTTAAAAATTGATTTTCATGTTGGCCATCGCAAATTCAAAAAAATCCAATTCGGGCCCATGTGTTCCTTCACGAGCATAATCTCGAATCAGGCCTAAAAAAAATCCAGTTTGAGTCAATTTATTTTCATTTTTTTCACTTTTAGGAGTTGTGACGTTGTCCTCTAATAGTCCATTTCTTTTCCTTGGCTACTATTTTGTCTTGTTCTTTATTGTAGGGACATTCATTGCCAAATCATTAATTTAGTCCAAGCCGGTGAACTCCCTATCGCATGACGGCGAGACTATTTGCCCCTGCAATTCCAATGCACTCAATAATTCTAGTGAGGTCATGAAGTCCAAGTGTTGACCATCACGTCGAGAGTCCCCTAAGCCAGCCCAATTCACAAATTGGTCCAACCTCAAATTAGGAAAAAGCCATCCTCAAAGATTTAGGCGCTCTGAGGAGTCCTAATCGCGGCTCATCCGAAGTTGTCGCACTTGCTGTCGTCCCCAAAATTTAGTGTGTCTCCTTAGTTCGATGATCATGCAAGAACAATAAGAAAGGGGAAGTGGAAAAATTGATTCCTTTGTTCTATACAAGTTAGTCCCGTTCCATTATTTTTGCCTCGTTAACTAGGGGTGAGCGGTTCCAGGTTCCGGGTAGGTTCCACCCGAAACCTGGAACCTACCCTCTAGTACAGGTTCCTCATTTTTCGGAACCTGGAACCTACCCTGCATACCTTGGAACCTGGAACCTACCCTGTCACAGGTTCCAGGGTACCGGGAACCTGTCGATTTTAATTCTCTTGCTTATAATGACAAGAATCACCCTGTATTAATTTCTAACACATGAAAATGAAAAAGCAGCACTGCAGCAACATATGGAGTTTAAGCCAATATCCTCAACTGAAATGGGACAAATGATTAGCTAGGAACCACCAATTCAACTAAGCAAACATCATCCATGTCAAGTAAAAAAGATGAACTAAGTTCAAGACTAAACAATTACAACTTCGGGCTTGACACGTGAGAAATGGCCACAAACTTCATTTGGCAGCTCAAGCTGAAATGTGGAAACAGAAATGACTAACTAAAAGGTGAGCTGAATCTATTAGAGCGAAGTATTCACATTGGCAAAAACTTGGCTGAGCTGTTGCAGGAAAGGATAGAAAAACTGCTGTTTCTGCTCCAATTCCGGTGTGGCCCCTTCACAACCTGAAACCGCAAAGGCGAAATCAGTTTCGGGTTTTGTCTATACAAGAGCGAGTGATTGGGGTTTGTAGGCAAACGTGCATGTTAGTCTGATAATATCTGTAATATGAAAGAGTTTTCAAATGGAGAGAAAATGAGGAAGGCACATGCTGGGCTTAGCAGATATGGCAACAAAAAGCAAGTGATCTAGTGAAGAAATTGAAGGAGAAAGATCCTCAAAGAGTTAAAAACCATATCCTCCAACACTTCACCCAGAAAAAAGCATGCATGTCTGTCTTTTTTTTTGGTTTTTTTGGGTAATTCATCTCATCTTCTCCAATATTGGATTGTTATCTGTTAGCAGCTTTAATGTACACCAACACCATCTAATGTGGTCATCGTTGATAGAGTTGTTTGTGCCACTGATTTGGCAAAGCATGTCCATCTAGAAGCTAAAAAGATTTGCTCTCAAATGTTGCTACGAGTGTTCGAAATTCATCACTTGACATACAAATGTAAAATTGGAAGAGAAAATGGAAAGCGGTGATGTGGCGTTAAAACATTAACGTACTCAGTGAAAGTGAACGTTCCAAAGACAAAAAGAATTTCACAGAGCTGTTACTTTCTCAAAGCATCCAAGATTTGTTTTTGCTTGTTTTGACAATGCCCGGGCTTCACCTTTCAAGTATGGTATCTCCAAGAAAACTTGACATGCCATTTTATGAAACCAGTACAAAAGCTAGAGTACCCAATGTATCTACAACCAACTGTGCTGTAAAGCAATTCGAAAGCTTTTTGAGAGTTGATACCTTTTCATAATCATCAAGCCATTTCTCCTCTTCCGCTGCATACTTCCACTTCTCTACCTTATCCAATATATCCTTTCTGCTCAGAGCTTGCTCTTTTGCTTTCGCAATCTGGTCATCCATGCTTGAGAGCAGATCAGACATATCAGCATTGCCTGCAAGTGTATGTTGAAAACAAAAATTTAAGAATCCATTGCAGGTGTTTTTGTTTAGCCTCAGAGCAAGAAGTGTGCATTTTGATTTCCTCCTAAAAGAGGGACCTTAATGCAACTAGGTAAAAGATGCATGCACAAGAGAGGAAAGTGGAATATATCAAGAACAAGGAGAATCCTAAAGGTGAAAACATCATGCTAGAGATAAGGACATGCCACAAGGGTTGGAGGTTGGAACTCAGTTACAACAAATTTATACTTCACACAAGTCGAAATTGATTGCTAAAAATGACAACTGAAATGCCGAGATGAATATTTCAGGAATGCTTCTTTACCCTGGGATTTGGTAAATATGGACATCATGGAAAGCGCTAAATAACTTGAGGAAGATAACACCAGTAGAGTATTTCTAGTCTGTCACTGTGGAAAATGAAAAAAGGGAAGAATGAGGGAGACATGATTCTATAAGGCTGATGAGAATCTGTCTTGCTGCATCACTATCCACATCCATATGAACACCCCTGTAGATTTCTTCAAGCTCACTTTGCCTCTTTAAAACAAGCTCCTTCATCTTACTGGCCTTCAGCAGATTCAACCTCTCTACTTCAAGCTCAGCCTGGAAATGAGAGGATTAAGCATGTTTATAGAAATCCAACAGACAACTTTTTATAAATGGTAAGTGGTTAATTCCCCCGCCCTTTAAACTGTGCCCACAGTCCTAAACATCCTAACTCTGCTCATCATTATTCACAAGTCAAAACTCATTGGTCATTTTGACGTGTCACTTCAGCTCGCATGGTACAATCTCAATCCTTCTATCTCTGTTTTCCATGTTTTCTCTTTTGGCTAAGAATCTCATTTCCTCGTTCGAACAGGGAATGACAAGATAAATAGGCTCACTGAGGCATTTCATCGAACACGTTTTGGTATCCCATCAACATATAGACTTCGCTCCCTCAAATCAACATCTAAGTTGATCACATCACCCAGCACTGCAAGTTTCCCAAAGACTAACCTAACAGAGCCGAACGGTGAAGCGAAAATGATAGAGGGAGGGGAGACCGAGAGCTCAAGATTGAGAGGCAAGCGAGCGCGAGAGGGAAGACTGAGAGGCGAGCGAGCACGATGAGGGAAATCATAAAGGACTATGCCAGATGCTCTGCGAATGGGGAAAAAAGAGTAGCAAAACCTGCAGTGGCGGCCAGGGGGAGAGCACGAGGCGTCGGGGGATGGCGGGTTGTTGCGATTCTTCTGCGAGAGATGTTCGACGGGGCTTCGCCGGGTCGCGAGCGAGTTGAGCCTCAGATGCGCCTTCGTCTTGGTGCTAGGTCTCGCCCTCCTGG
>JAGVVM010020905.1:0-19194 GCA_019149425.1 Psidium friedrichsthalianum | reverse complement strand
ACCTTGACATGCCATTTATGAAACCAGTACAAAAGCTAGAGCTACCCATATGTATCTACAACCAACTGTGATGTAAAGCAATTCGAAAGCTTTTTGCGAGAGTTGATACCTTTTCTATAACATCATGCCATTTCTCCTCTTCCGCGCATACTTCCACTTCTCTAACCTTATCAAATATATCCTTTCGTGCTCAGAGCTTGCTCTTTTGCTTTCGCAATTGCTGGCATCCATGCTTGAGAGCCAGATCAGACATATCAGCATTGCCCTGCAAGTGCAT
This sequence comes from Psidium friedrichsthalianum, assembly GCA_019149425.1. Lineage (NCBI taxonomy): Eukaryota > Viridiplantae > Streptophyta > Magnoliopsida > Myrtales > Myrtaceae > Psidium > Psidium friedrichsthalianum. The sequence goes on along the minus strand of JAGVVM010020905.1, from coordinate 18,917 downwards.
GTTGAAAACAAAAATTTAAGAATCCATTGCAGGTGTTTTTGTTTGGGCCTCAGAGCAAGAAGTGTGCATTTTGATTTCCTCCTAAAAGAGGGACCTTAATGCCCAACTAGGTAAAGATGCATGCACAAGAGAGGAAAGTGGAATATATCAAGAACAAGGAGAATCCTAAAGGTAAAAACATATCATGCTAGAGATAAGGACATGCCACAAGGGTTGGAGGTTGGAACTCAGTTTACAACAATTTATACTTCACACAAGTCGAAATTGATTGCTAAAATGACAACTGAAATGCCGAGATGAATATTTCAGGAATGCTTCTTACCCTGGGATTTGGTAAATATGGACATCATGGAAAGCGCTAAATAACTTGAGGAAGATAACACCAGTAGTAGAGTATTCTCTAGTCTATCACTGTGGAAAATGAAAAAAGGGAAGAATGTGGAGACATGATTCTATAAGGCTGATGAGAATCTGCTCTGCTGCATCACTATCCACATCCATATGAACACCCTGTAGATTTCTTCAAGTCACTTTGCCTCTTTAAAACAAGCTCCTTCATCTACTGCCCTTCAGCAGATTCAACCTCTTACTTCAAGCTCAGCCTGAAATGAGAGGATAAGCATGTTTATAGAAATCCAACAGACAACTTTTTATAAAATGGTAAGTGGTTAATTCCCGCCCTTTAAACTGTGCCCCACAGTCTTAAACATCCTAACTCTGCTATCATTATTCACAAGTCAAAACTCATTGGTCATTTTGACGTGTCACTTCTAGCTCGCATAGTACAATCTCAATCTTCTATCTCTGTTTTCCATGTTTTCTCTTGGCTAAGAATCTCATTCCTCGTTCGAACAGGGGAATGACAAGATAACAATAGGCTCACTGAGGCATTTCATCGAACACGTTTGGTGATCCCCATCAACATATAGACTTGCGCTCCTCTAATCAACATCTAAGTGTGATCACATCACACAGCATGCAAGTTCCCAAAGACTAACCTAACAGAGCCGAACGGTGAAGCGAGAATGATAGAGGGAGGGAGACCGCGAGAGCTCAAGATTGAGAGGCAAGGCGAGCGCGAGAGGGAAGACTGAGAGGCGTGAGCGAGCACGATGAGGGAAATCATAAAGGACTATGCCAGATGCTCTGCGAATGGGAAAAAGAGTAGCAAAACCTGCAGCGGCGGCCAGGGGGAGAGCACGAGGCGTCGGGGGATGGCGGGTTGTTGCGATTCTTCTGCAGAGAGATGTTCGACGACGGGGCTTCGCCGGGTCGCGAGCGAGTTGAGCCTCAGATGCGCCTTCTCTTGGTGCTAGGTCTCGTCGTTTTCCTGTCAGGGAATTTCTGGGTAGAAGAGAGCAGCGGGTGCAGAACTGAAAGGACGGACCCGAGGAGGAAACTAGTCATGGAAATTGAAATGGTATTTAGGGTTTAGTTCAGTGTATTAAAAAAACCGTTCCGGTCCGGTTCCGGTTCCGGTTCGGTCCAGTGTAGAAACCGAGAACCCGAACCCGGAACCGGCGGTCTTTTTGAAATTCAGAACCGGGAACCGGAACCTAATATACTAGAACCGGGACCGAACCGGAACCACCGGTTCGGTTCTCGGTTCCTCGGTTCTACCCGAGAACCATGCTCACCCTAGATAATCCGACTTTGAGGTTGCCAGCCATAACAAGAAGGAGTGGCGTGGGATAATGTGGCGATCCCAGATGAAGCGATGCCAAGAAACTGATCTGCCCTTGCGTCTAATATCGTTCCAAGCAGACGCAACGAGAAAGTGCCAGAAGGGTGGCAGAGCCAAGTGAGATAGTCCGGTCTAGCCAGGGCAAGGGTCGGAGGGAAGTCAGGCTACGTATGCAGGTTGTTCAAGACAGAATTGGCTAGGTAGTGGCCATCGCAAAAATCACGGACCGTAGCCATCCGTGGAACCCCCGAGAGATAAATCTCCCTATCTGAGAAAGCCTTGCACAAAGGACCGTTGGCGTGCCAAGGATCAAACCAAAATGAGACCGACGTTCCATCACCAATGCGCCAACGGGAGCGGGTAAGGAACAGGGGACGGAGATCAAGAATCTTCTTCCAAGCCCACGAGCAAAAAGTTGGTTTGGAAGCCACCCAAAAACTCTTGTTCTTCAAGAAAGTAGAATGAATCCATTTGCACCAAAGTGATTCCTTGTCCGAGAAAAGTATCCAAATATGTTTAAGCATTGCCGCCTTATTACAATCGAGCAGCCGGTGAATACCTAGTCCCCCTTCATCCTTGGGAAGACAAACTTGAGACCAAGGGACCTTAGCACCCCAACACCTAACCCGGGCCTCTCCAAAGGAATTGACGGAGCACCCGCTCGATGCCGTTAAGAACCGACTTTGGGAGAATAAAGACACTCGCCCAATAATTATACATGGCCCGGAGGACCGAGGAAATCAGCTGAAGACGGCCAGCAAAGGAGAGAAACCGTTGAGACCACGATTGGACCCTAGCCGTTATAGAATTGACCAATCTATTGCAATCAGTTTTGCTCAGCCTTTTAGCAACAATTGGGACCCCTAAATATCGGAAAGGGAGCATTCCTTCAGCAAACCCGAGGGAGGCCAGCAGCTGGAGCTTTAAGGTGGTGGAGCTACCCGAATAATACATCTCGCTCTTGTGGACGTTGGGGTTGAGACCCGACCAGGCTGAGAACTTTAGCAATCCTTCTTTTAACAAGTAACTGACTCCATGTTTGCCTCAGAGAAAAGGAGTACATCATCAGCAAAAAACAGGTGTGTCAACCGAGAAGATTTACACCTCCAAAAGTATTTAAAACCGGGGAGCTTAGTATGGCCATCAAGAATCCCGGAGAAAATTTCCATAACCAACGTGAAAAGGTAGGGCGACATAGGATCGCCTTGGCGAATACCTCTTCCACTGGAAAAGAACCCATGAAGCTCACCATTGATGGAGATCGAAAACATAGGAGAACGGACACACTCCATCACCAACTCGGTAAAAAACCTGGGAAAGCCGAAGGAAAGCAAAACCAATTCCAGAAAATCCCAGCTGACAGTATCGTAGGCCTTTTGGAAATCAACTTTTATGGCACATTTCGGAGAATAGGGTTCAAGGTGGAACCCACTAAAGAGCTCCTGAGCAATGAGAATATTGTCAGTAATCCGCCGGCCCTTAACAAAAGCGCTTTGGGGGGGGGCTGATCACAAATGGAAGGACAGCTGCAATTCGGTTTGCTAGAATTTTGGTAATGCACTTGTATACCGTGTTACAACAAGAAATAGGCCTAAAGTCTCCCATCTTGGAAGCATTCGGGACCTTAGGGACCAAAGCAATGATAGTGGCATTGGTCTCCTTTAGCAAGTTCCCAGAGATGAAGAACTCCTTGATAGCCTTGGTAACTAAGCAACCAGTTATATTCCATGTCATTTTAAAAAATCCACATTAAAGCCGTCAGGTCCCGGAGCCTTACCCGTAGCCAACGAAAACATGGTATCCCGAATTTCAGCATCTGTAATCGGTCTGGATAACAATTGAATATGGTCAACCGTCAATGGATTTGAGATAACGGAGCGTACCTCTTGAAAAGACGGGAGTTGGTATCGCGTGCCTGGGGCAAACAGAGTCCTGTAATAGTCGACAATGTGATCTTGAATCGCCGGCATGTCAGTCAACATATTGCCGTCCGCATCCATAACAGAAAGAATACGATTTTGAAGTTGCCTTTTATTAACAAAGTGGTGAAAGAACTTCGTATTCAGGTCACCTTCCTTAAGCCATCTCACATGGGATTTTTGCTTGAAGTAAGATTCTTCTTGTAGACGGAGGTCCGAAAAGGACTTCAGACGGACCTTCTCCAAGTCAGCAAGGGCCGGCTGAGAGGGTTATGGAGAAGGGCCTCTTGGACGTCCACAAGAGCCTTCCTGGCCTCCACCGTCCGACCAGAAATGTCGGAGTAAAAGTCTTTGTTTAGCTGTTTAAGGCGGCCTTTCAAAATCTTCAGCTTCCGACATAGGCAAAACATAGAAGAGCCAAGCATTTGGGCGTCCCACACTTGGGCAACAACCGGAAGAAACTCCGGGTTAGAGAACCAGTAATTGAAGAACTTAAAAGGCTTCTTGGACCAGGGCTGAGTTACAATACGAACCGTCATAGGAGAGTGGTCAGACACGCCCGGCGCCAAAAGAAGGCTTCAGAGAAGGAGAAGGAAATCCTCCACTGGTCATTGATCAAGACCCGATCTATTTTCCTCTGTTTGCGTGACACACCTGAAGAGGTCGACCAAGTGAATCTAAAGCCAGAATACCGGAGATCATCCAAACCAGCCCGCACCATACAAAGTCTGAATTCATCAAAAGCTGGGATCCAACTGTTGGAGCTGCCCACCCTATCGGACGGATCCTTTATAGCGTTGAAGTCCCCCGCCACAAGCCAGGGAGAATTCACAAGAGAGACGCTAAGACTCTCAAGAGCCGCCCATAATAACCTTCTAGTAGCAAAAGTATGGCCGGCATACACAATAGAAATGAAACAAGTCACATTAATGGTCAGCAAGTGGGAGCGCCCATGTATGAACTGGTCTGAGGCCGAGAGGACAGCGAAGTCCGCAAACCGGGGATCCCAACCCAGCCAAATACGACCTCGAGGAGAGTCAGCATAATTTGCAATCCATGTCCAATTCGGTAGCAACGAGGAGGACAGAGGGGCGAACTCCAAAGAAGGAACTTTGGTTTCCAAAATACCAATGCAACAAAGGTTGTTAACCTTAACAAAATGCCTAATCTCAGCCTGCTTCAAGGGATTAAGCAGTCCCCTAATGTTCCAAACTCCTACCAACATATGTACAAAGAGAGGGGAGCAGGATTACCATTTGTTGCCTCCATACCTCCTCCTCGAGGAAGCCGTAGTTTTCACCTAGGCGTGGAGCAATTTTGAGGACGAATATTTTGTTGGTCAGCCCCAGAGGAGGATGTCAACAACACCTTAGTCAGATCAGATTTCGCGCCAGGTACGGGGTCTGCCTTCTCACGCAAGGTCGGTTTAAGATACCGAATAATAGGGTCCTCGTCCCCTTCACTCCCCACATTGCTGATGGTGTCATCAATGTCTTCGTCCGAGCTAGATGATGATACCACCGTTTCACTTGACTCACCCGTGCTTTGCTCCAGGGAGTTATGGATCAAATCCTCAGCTGGGACAAATAATGGATTCCGTGAGACTTCACAGATAGCAGAGACAGCCTGTTGTTTCCCAGCAGTCGTAGGAGCAACTTGCTTTTTGGGGCGCGATTTCTTCCTTTTCTCCACCTTATTCCACCCATCAAGTGGCTGAGCAGAGGCCTGGAAGGCGGCTTGCACCACTTCATTTTCATCTATCCCAGGTTGAGAGAGAGCTGGACCTGGAGGAGATAACTCAGGCTGGACATTCGTCTGAGCTGGAGGAGCAATCACAGCCTCAGCAAGGGGGGTATCTTCTGAGCATTTGTGGCCAAAAGTGCCACATTTACCACATGATAAAGGACGCCATTCGTACTCCACCGATATAGGATGGACCATGCCCGTATCCAACTCCACTTCTACCGATTCCAACAGGGAAGAAATTGCAGTAATCTCAACACAGACCCGCACAAACGTGAGCATCTTAAGATTAGCTGTATGGAGATCCACATGGAGTGGTTTCCCAATAGCACTAGCAATCAAGCTAATGGCATGGTCGGACCACATGGAAAGCGGAATGGACTTCAATCGAATCCATACAGGTAAAGCGGTATGCAGACCTTTCTTAAGGATCAAATGGGGGTGCCATTGTTGCAAAATAAGAGGGACTCTAGACACCGTAATGTGGCCACTATCCAGAATTTTCCTTCTGAAATCCTCATTCGGGATGTTGAAGAAAAAGAATCCATCATCGTTGGCCATGACTTCAGTAACATGGGGACCCCAAATATGCTTAACAGCCATTTCCGTAGCCTTAAACAACAAATGTCTACCCACATAGTACCCAACCAGGCATGATTTCCATTTCGGGTGAGCTTTCTCCAGCACCTCATCAGAAATACGAACCAGAGGTCTACCATTCACAATAGCAGGAGGTATATAGGATAGAGAGTACCCTTTCTCAGCTGATTTGGCTACCGCTGCCCATGAGCGTTGCGGCTGGGCTTCAGCAGTCTCCTTACGGGGATTTCTGGAAGACGAGCATCCCCGGCTCCTCGAGCGCCTCTTCTGGCAATGATCCTTCCTCACATTTGCAGCAGAGGATGTCCCGACACCAGCGGGATAATCTTCAGCAGATAACGTAGGCTGGGAAGCCGCGGTATGTTGCTTCCCAGCACCAGCAGGGGGCATAACAGCCCCTGTCTGAGTTCCCCCAATGGTCGACTATCCTCAAGCATCAAAGCTCACGCTAGGGCCGATTATAACCCCTTTGCCAGCCATTGCCTTCCGCAACTCCGCAGATGGCTTGCTCGGAATGGACCGAATAGCCGGTTTTGGCACCATGGGACAGCTAGAGTTTCACCATGAGCACAGCCGCACAGTACCACGAACTCGGAAACGGGACTCAGGGACAATGACTAGGGTGAGACCACCCCAAAGGCCACGAACCAGCAAGAAGAAAACAGCCGAGATGACTGGAAATGCAGAAACTTCCCGCAGGCTACAGTACCACGAAGATGGAGAACCAGATCTGGAAAGCTGAACACAAGAAAGCACGAGACCAAAATCCAACCTGAGGGAATGGTCGCCACCAGGAGGCGACCGTAGGAGCCAAGAATCAGCTCAAACCACCGGCTGGAAGACCAGCAAGACGCGAGATTCAGGCGAGGAGCACTGGGGAGCTGCAACGCGCGGGAAGAACCCGAGCTAGTTGGGTTGTTCGATAACTAGACTTTGTCTTGATATGATAAGATTACAAGAACCTCCAAACAGTTCGCTCAAGAGTCAAATCTACCAAATTCAAGATCAAGACTCCCAAACATATCTTCCAAGATCAGCCCTTCCTTATCATAATCCGACATAGCAGATCGACTGGAGATGCTGCGTTGAACAAAATCAACTCAAAAGCAAGATTTGATTCGCGGAGGCAGAGACTCCCAGCTCAAAAAGAACCAAAAAGAAAATTTTGGGCCGGCTTTTCGTTGTTTGTTTACCTATAAACACAAAAAATTTCTTAAAGCCAACGATTTAGCACAAAAATGAGAGCTCAATTAAGACTTCAATACTCTAGGCCACATGTAGCTGTAAACACGGATCTCTGATGCTTTCACTACCTAAGCCACATGAACTAACATAAAGAATCGTCATAAAAATGCTACTTTGAACAATTAAGTGAAAAAAAAAAGTTGAATAGGGCCAACGCAGACAACTATAGAGCCCAAAGAAGAGAAAACTCATCGTTAAATCCAAATCAGCCTCCATTAGTCATGAGGACTTGTGGACGCATCAGGACCTTGTGGATCTTTCTTAAAGAAGAAAGTATCGTGGATGTCTGTTCGGGGATGATTTTCGAAAATCTGCTATCTGGGCACTTTTTTTTTAAGATCAAATCGCCACTTTTCGACAAATCGGGTCGCCAAGCTTTCGTTGAGTACAAAAGTCCCGTCAAAATTATGCCATATTTGGATAAAAACATATATAAACATCATTTTTTTCAATTTTTTTTTTTTTGGTCTGGCTCTATCTTATCATATTCTATTTCACAAGCCATAATGCGTGCACTATGTGCCGTGTACAAGTTACAAATCCTACTCCCTCACTCACGTGCCTCCGCTCCCAACCACCCTAGAAAGTGGGGGAATTGTACTCCCCACCTCCCCCTTTCCAAGTGGGAAGGGTGGCCAATGGGGAACCCACCCACGGTGATTGTATTGAAATGCTTGACTTGTGACATTTAGAGCTTTTTTATCATCTAAATGACTCAGGGCCGAACATGACAATCGAGTTTCCAAAGAAGAAAATATCATGGCCGTCTGTTCGATTCAATTCTTGAAAATTCACGAACGGCACTTTGTTTTGAAAGTTGCACAGCATTCTTTGAACAATTGAGTATGGGCTTTCTATTGGTATAAAAATCGAGTTAATTGAATATTGGATGAAAAAGTTAAACACGGTTAAATTTGGGTAGAAACAAGCCGAAACATTATTTTTTGAAAAATTTCCAATTGAAATATATTAAATGCCTGACCGTGTGAGATTTTAGAGTTTTGTAATCATCTTAATTATATTTGGTCGATCACGGCAATCGAATTTTAATGAATAAAAAATCATGGCCTCAATTCAGCCCAACTCGTGAAAATTCTAATCCGACACTTTTTTATGAAAAATCAAATTGCATTGTGCAACATTTCGCCACATGCTTTCCTTAGAAGAAGCTAACATCAAATGTGTACCTTGTGCATGGAATCAGCAAATCACAGACCGAAAGAGAGATGATGATTCCTCTCTTACCCCAGCACGGAATGTGGCGTTCCATGGTTAGTTTACTCATAAACATAAACGGTCCCTAAAAGCCAACGATTTAACACAAAATGAGAGCTCGATTACGACTTCACACTCCAAGACACTTGTAGCTGCAAACAAGGATCTTCGATGCTTTCACTACCTAAGCGACATGAACTAATGGCAAGAATTCTACCACAAAAAAAAAAAAAAAACGATGCCCCTTTGAGCAATTCAAGTGAAAAAGGTTGAAATGGAGCGGATCAACTACAGAAGCTAAAGAAAAGGAAGTCGAGAGATCTCACCATTAAATCCACGACGTGCTCCGACTCAAGCCTTCATTAGTTATGAGAACTTGCAGACGCATCAGGACGTTAAAGGGCTTTTTTTTAACGAAGAGAATATTGAGGATGACTGTTTGGTATGATTAGAAAAGAAATCAGTGATCCCGACACTTCTTTTGAAAAAATTAAACCGCATTTTAGAATAATCAGGTCGCAATCTTTCTGTAGGTACAAAATCGAGTCAATCGGATGTTGGTCGGAGAAGTTATGTCCGATCAAATTTGAGCCCAATTTGGGTAAAAACATACATAAACATCATTTTCCAAATATTTTCCATTTGTATGATTCGAAATGCCTGATGCTGTGAGGTTTAGAATTTTCTCATCATTTAAAGAGAAAATTTCTAATAAGGGCCAAAAGTGCCATTATGTTTTTTTAATAAGGGCATTTAATGGACTTTGCTTCAAATATGGACCTGAAGTGTTCTCACTGTTTCAAAGAAGGGCATGACCAAGACATTTTCACCATTTACTTATCTTTTTTATTTTTATTTTTTCTACTTCTTTTTTCTTTTTAGCTTTTATCCCCTTACTTCTCGCTGATGGTTGGTATAAAGCCATGGCTGGCCGCTAGTGAGTGCTGGGTGAGGCTGCCCTTGAGGCCGGCAAGGGCATTGCCTAAGACCATCACCAATCAGAGCTATTCTCCAAATCTCCAATCTACAAGAAACCACCACCATGTCTTCTTCTTCTTCTTCTTCTTCATTTGCATTTGCCTTGCCACTGGTTTCTGGTGCTTCTATTCTCCATATCTACGTAAACTTGAGAATCTAATGAAGATAGAGAAGAAGAAACAGATCCTTGATGCTTTGATGCATGATGACGATCACTGTTATTTGCTCCCATATTGTTAATACTGGGTTTAGAACAAATATAACTCCAGGATATACACCAAAGCCGTAGAGAAAACGAGTTCAGGAATTACTCAATCTCTCTTAAAATTTCACCTTGACTGTGTTGTCAAAGTTGTGTGTGTGAAAAGAGACAAAGAAGAGAGTTATATATCTGTGAAGTTGTGAATAGTTGTGATCATTATCAATAACGTACAATTTGGTCTCCATTCAAAGATACCAAATCAATACAGCTCTTGGCAATAGGTACCTTATCCCAACCATCACCACTCTTCACATTTAAAATAACTTTCTTTCACAACTGCCAGTAATGTCTCTTTCGTAATGAAGAGTCAACTCTTTTCATTCAGAGTCACATCCTCTCTTAATTAAGAGTCGCCTCTTTATGATAACAATCTATTTCAACAGTTCCAACACGTTTGATGGAGAGTTGGTGTTTGGGATTTTGAGTTCAATTTCCTCCAAGAGGAAGTCAGAAGCTTCGTTTTTGAGAAAAGCATGACCAACGGGATCGCTAGCTGACCAGCTCTTCGAAGGTCTCTTCTCAGGCACTTGCTCAGAAATTCCCTGCATTACTTGGACAGGAAGCTTGGAACCTTCGACGACGAGGTTGAAACCTGATTCGATGGATCGCCCAACTTTGGCAAGAGCCGGCCTCGCCTGTGGCTAGCGAGGGCAGCCCTCAGCTCACGTAGGCAACATTGGTGAGGGTGCCCTCGCTAGCCACAGGCGAGGCCGGCTCTTGCCAAAGTTGGGCGATCCATCGAATCAGGTTTTCAACCTCGTCGTCGAAGGTTCCAAGCTTCCTGTCCAAGTAATGCAGGGAATTTCTGAGCAAGTGCCTGAGAAGAGACCCTTCGAAGAGCTGGTCAGCTAGCGATCCCGTTGGTCATGCTTTTCTCAAAAACGAAGCTTCTGACTTCCTCTTGGAGGAAATTGAACTCAAATCCCAAACACCAACTCTCCATCAAACGTGTTGGAACTGTTGAAATAGATTGTTATCATAAAGAGGCGACTCTTAATTAAGAGAGGATGTGACTCTTGAATGAAAAGAGTTGACTCTTCATTACGAAAGAGACATTACTGGCAGTTGTGAAAGAAAGTTATTTTAAATGTGAAGAGTGGTGATGGTTGGGATAAGGTACCTATTGCCAAGAGCTGTATTGATTTGGTATCTTTGAATGGAGACCAAATTGTACGTTATTGATAATGATCACAACTATTCACAACTTCACAGATATATAACTCTCTTCTTTGTCTCTTTTCACACACACAACTTTGACAACACAGTCAAGGTGAAATTTTTAAGAGAGATTGAGTAATTCCTGAACTCGTTTTCTCTACGGCTTTGGTGTATATCCTGGAGTTATATTTGTTCTAAACCCAGTATTAACAATATTGGGAGCAAATAACAGTGATCGTCATCATGCATCAAAGCATCAAGGATCTGTTTCTTCTTCTCTATCTTCATTAGATTCTCAAGTTTACGTAGATATGGAGAATAGAAGCACCAGAACCAGTGGCAAGGCAAATGCAAATGAAGAGAAGAAGAAGAAGAAGACATGGTGGTGGTTTCTTGTAGATTTGGAGATTTGGAGAATAGCTCTGATTGGTGATGGTCTTAGGCAATGCCCTTGCCGGCCTCAAGGGCAGCCTCACCCAGCACTCACTAGCGGCCAGCCATGGCTTTATACCAACCATCAGCGAGAAGTAAGGGGATAAAAGCTAAAAAGAAAAAAGAAGTAGAAAAAATAAAAATAAAAAAGATAAGTAAATGGTGAAAATGTCTTGGTCATGCCCTTCTTTGAAACAGTGAGAACACTTCAGGTCCATATTTGAAGCAAAGTCCATTAAATGCCCTTATTTAAAAAACATAATGGCACTTTTGGCCCTTATTAGAAATTTTCTCTTTAAATGATGAGAAAATTCTAAACCTCACAGCATCAGGCATTTCGAATCATACAAATGGAAAATATTTGGAAAATGATGTTTATGTATGTTTTTACCCAAATTGGGCTCAAATTTGATCGGACATAACTTCTCCGACCAACATCCGATTGACTCGATTTTGTACCTACAGAAAGATTGCGACCTGATTATTCTAAAATGCGGTTTAATTTTTTCAAAAGAAGTGTCGGGATCACTGATTTCTTTTCTAATCATACCAAACAGTCATCCTCAATATTCTCTTCGTTAAAAAAAGCCCTTTAACGTCCTGATGCGTCTGCAAGTTCTCATAACTAATGAAGGCTTGAGTCGGAGCACGTCGTGGATTTAATGGTGAGATCTCTCGACTTCCTTTTCTTTAGCTTCTGTAGTTGATCCGCTCCATTTCAACCTTTTTCACTTGAATTGCTCAAAGGGGCATCGTTTTTTTTTTTTTTTGTGGTAGAATTCTTGCCATTAGTTCATGTCGCTTAGGTAGTGAAAGCATCGAAGATCCTTGTTTGCAGCTACAAGTGTCTTGGAGTGTTGAAGTCGTAATCGAGCTCTCATTTTGTGTTAAATCGTTGGCTTTTAGGACCGTTTATGTTTATGAGTAAACTAACCATGGAACGCCACATTCCGTGCTGGGTAAGAGAGGAATCATCATCTCTCTTTCGGTCTGTGATTTGCTTGATTCCATGCACAAGGTACACATTTGATGTTAGCTTCTTCTAAGGAAAGCATGTGGCGAAATGTTGCACAATGCAATTTGATTTTTCATAAAAAAGTGTCGGATTAGGAATTTTCACGAGTTGGGCTGAATTGAGGCCATGATTTTTTATTCATTAAAATTCGATTGCCGTGATCGACCAAATATAATTAAGATGATTACAAAACTCTAAAATCTCACACGGTCAGGCATTTAATATATTTCAATTGGAAATTTTTTCAAAAATAATGTTTCGGCTTGTTTTCTACCCAAATTTAACCGTGTTTAACTTTTTCATCCAATATTCAATTAACTCGATTTTTATACCAATAGAAAGCCCATAACTCAATTGTTCAAAGAATGCTGTGCAACTTTCAAAACAAAGTGCCGTTCGTGAATTTTCAAGAATTGAATCGAACAGACGGCCATGATATTTTCTTCTTTGGAAACTCGATTGTCATGTTCGGCCCTGAGTCATTTAGATGATAAAAAAGCTCTAAATGTCACAAGTCAAGCATTTCAATACAATCACCGTGGGTGGGTTCCCCATTGGCCACCCTTCCCACTTGGAAAGGGGGAGGTGGGGAGTACAATTCCCCCACTTTCTAGGGTGGTTGGGAGCGAGGCACGTGAGTGAGGGAGTAGGATTTTGTAACTTGTACACGGCACATAGTGCACGCATTATGGCTTGTGAAATAGAATATGATAAGATAGAGCCAGACCAAAAAAAAAAAATTGAAAAAATGATGTTTATATATGTTTTTATCCAAATATGGCATAATTTTGACGGGACTTTTGTACTCAACGAAAGCTTGGCGACCCGATTTGTCGAAAAGTGGCGATTTGATCTTAAAAAAAAGTGCCCAGATAGCAGATTTTCGAAAATCATCCCCGAACAGACATCCACGATACTTTCTTCTTTAAGAAAGATCCACAAGGTCCTGATGCGTCCACAAGTCCTCATGACTAATGGAGGCTGATTTGGATTTAACGATGAGTTTTCTCTTCTTTGGGCTCTATAGTTGTCTGCGTTGGCCCTATTTCAACTTTTTTTTTTCACTTAATTGTTCAAAGTAGCATTTTTATGACGATTCTTTATGTTAGTTCATGTGGCTTAGGTAGTGAAAGCATCAGAGATCCGTGTTTACAGCTACATGTGGCCTAGAGTATTGAAGTCTTAATTGAGCTCTCATTTTTGTGCTAAATCGTTGGCTTTAAGAAATTTTTTGTGTTTATAGGTAAACAAACAACGAAAAGCCGGCCCAAAATTTTCTTTTTGGTTCTTTTTGAGCTTGGGAGTCTCTGCCTCCGCGAATCAAATCTTGCTTTTTGAGTTGATTTTGTTCACGCAGCATCTCCAGTCGATCTGCTATGTCGGATTATGATAAGGAAGGGCTGATCTTGGAAGATATGTTTGGGAGTCTTGATCTTGAATTTGGTAGATTTGACTCTTGAGCGAACTGTTTGGAGGTTCTTGTAATCTTATCATATCAAGACAAAGTCTAGTTATCGAACAACCCAACTAGCTCGGGTTCTTCCCGCGCGTTGCAGCTCCCCAGTGCTCCTCGCCTGAATCTCGCGTCTTGCTGGTCTTCCAGCCGGTGGTTTGAGCTGATTCTTGGCTCCTACGGTCGCCTCCTGGTGGCGACCATTCCCTCAGGTTGGATTTTTGGTCTCGTGCTTTCTTGTGTTCAGCTTTCCAGATCTGGTTCTCCATCTTCGTGGTACTGTAGCCTGCGGGAAGTTTCTGCATTTCCAGTCATCTCGGCTGTTTTCTTCTTGCTGGTTCGTGCCTTTGGGGTGGTCTCACCCTAGTCATTGTCCCTGAGTCCCGTTTCCGAGTTCGTGGTACTGTGCGGCTGTGCTCATGGTGAAACTCTAGCTGTCCCATGGTGCCAAAACCGGCTATTCGGTCCATTCCGAGCAAGCCATCTGCGGAGTTGCGGAAGGCAATGGCTGGCAAAGGGGTTATAATCGGCCCTAGCGTGAGCTTTGATGCTTGAGGATAGTCGACCATTGGGGGAACTCAGACAGGGGCTGTTATGCCCCCTGCTGGTGCTGGGAAGCAACATACCGCGGCTTCCCAGCCTACGTTATCTGCTGAAGATTATCCCGCTGTGTCGGGACATCCTCTGCTGCAAATGTGAGGAAGGATCATTGCCAGAAGAGGCGCTCGAGGAGCCGGGGATGCTCGTCTTCCAGAAATCCCCGTAAGGAGACTGCTGAAGCCCAGCCGCAACGCTCATGGGCAGCGGTAGCCAATCAGCTGAGAAAGGGTACTCTCTATCCTATATACCTCCTGCTATTGTGAATGGTAGACCTCTGGTTCGTATTTCTGATGAGGTGCTGGAGAAAGCTCACCCGAAATGGAAATCATGCCTGGTTGGGTACTATGTGGTAGACATTTGTTGTTTAAGGCTACGGAAATGGCTGTTAAGCATATTTGGGGTCCCCATGTTACTGAAGTCATGGCCAACGATGATGGATTCTTTTTCTTCAACATCCCGAATGAGGATTTCAGAAGGAAAATTCTGGATAGTGGCCACATTACGGTGTCTAGAGTCCCTCTTATTTTGCAACAATGGCACCCCCATTTGATCCTTAAGAAAGGTCTGCATACCGCTTTACCTGTATGGATTCGATTGAAGTCCATTCCGCTTTCCATGTGGTCCGACCATGCCATTAGCTTGATTGCTAGTGCTATTGGGAAACCACTCCATGTGGATCTCCATACAGCTAATCTTAAGATGCTCACGTTTGTGCGGGTCTGTGTTGAGATTACTGCAATTTCTTCCCTGTTGGAATCGGTAGAAGTGGAGTTGGATACGGGCATGGTCCATCCTATATCGGTGGAGTACGAATGGCGTCCTTTATCATGTGGTAAATGTGGCACTTTTGGCCACAAATGCTCAGAAGATACCCCCCTTGCTGAGGCTGTGATTGCTCCTCCAGCTCAGACGAATGTCCAGCCTGAGTTATCTCCTCCAGGTCCAGCTCTCTCTCAACCTGGGATAGATGAAAATGAAGTGGTGCAAGCCGCCTTCCAGGCCTCTGCTCAGCCACTTGATGGGTGGAATAAGGTGGAGAAAAGGAAGAAATCGCGCCCCAAAAAGCAAGTTGCTCCTCCCTGCGACTGCTGGGAAACAACAGGCTGTCTCTGCTATCTGTGAAGTCTCACGGAATCCATTATTTGTCCCAGCTGAGGATTTGATCCATAACTCCCTGGAGCAAAGCACGGGTGAGTCAAGTGAAACGGTGGTATCATCATCTAGCTCGGACGAAGACATTGATGACACCATCAGCAATGTGGGGAGTGAAGGGGACGAGGACCCTATTATTCGGTATCTTAAACCGACCTTGCGTGAGAAGGCAGACCCCGTACCTGGCGCGAAATCTGATCTGACTAAGGTGTTGTTGACATCCTCCTCTGGGGCTGACCAACAAAATATTCGTCCTCAAAATTGCTCCACGCCTAGGGTGAAAACTACGGCTTCCTCGAGGAGGAGGTATGGAGGCAACAAATGGTAATCCTGCTCCCCTCTCTTTGTACATATGTTGGTAGGAGTTTGGAACATTAGGGGACTGCTTAATCCCTTGAAGCAGGCTGAGATTAGGCATTTTGTTAAGGTTAACAACCTTTGTTGCATTGGTATTTTGGAAACCAAAGTTCCTTCTTTGGAGTTCGCCCCTCTGTCCTCCTCGTTGCTACCGAATTGGACATGGATTGCAAATTATGCTGACTCTCCTCGAGGTCGTATTTGGCTGGGTTGGGATCCCCGGTTTGCGGACTTCGCTGTCCTCTCGGCCTCAGACCAGTTCATACATGGGCGCTCCCACTTGCTGACCATTAATGTGACTTGTTTCATTTCTATTGTGTATGCCGGCCATACTTTTGCTACTAGAAGGTTATTATGGGCGGCTCTTGAGAGTCTTAGCGTCTCTCTTGTGAATTCTCCCTGGCTTGTGGCGGGGGACTTCAACGCTATAAAGGATCCGTCCGATAGGGTGGGCAGCTCCAACAGTTGGATCCCAGCTTTTGATGAATTCAGACTTTGTATGGTGCGGGCTGGTTTGGATGATCTCCGGTATTCTGGCTTTAGATTCACTTGGTCGACCTCTTCAGGTGTGTCACGCAAACAGAGGAAAATAGATCGGGTCTTGATCAATGACCAGTGGAGGATTTCCTTCTCCTTCTCTGAAGCCTTCTTTTTGGCGCCGGCGTGTCTGACCACTCTCCTATGACGGTTCGT
Source organism: Psidium friedrichsthalianum (assembly GCA_019149425.1). Lineage (NCBI taxonomy): Eukaryota > Viridiplantae > Streptophyta > Magnoliopsida > Myrtales > Myrtaceae > Psidium > Psidium friedrichsthalianum. The sequence goes on along the minus strand of JAGVVM010020905.1, from coordinate 2,411 downwards.
ATTGTAACTCAGCCCTGGTCCAAGAAGCCTTTTAAGTTCTTCAATTACTGGTTCTCTAACCCGGAGTTTCTTCCGGTTGTTGCCCAAGTGTGGGACGCCCAAATGCTTGGCTCTTCTATGTTTTGCCTATGTCGGAAGCTGAAGATTTTGAAAGGCCGCCTTAAACAGCTAAACAAAGACTTTTACTCCGACATTTCTGGTCGGACGGTGGAGGCCAGGAAGGCTCTTGTGGACGTCCAAGAGGCCCTTCTCCATAACCCTCTCAGCCGGCCCCTTGCTGACTTGGAGAAGGTCCGTCTGAAGTCCTTTTCGGACCTCCGTCTACAAGAAGAATCTTACTTCAAGCAAAAATCCCATGTGAGATGGCTTAAGGAAGGTGACCTGAATACGAAGTTCTTTCACCACTTTGTTAATAAAAGGCAACTTCAAATCGTATTCTTTCTGTTATGGATGCGGACGGCAATATGTTGACTGACATGCCGGCGATTCAAGATCACATTGTCGACTATTACAGGACTCTGTTTGCCCCAGGCACGCGATACCAACTCCCGTCTTTTCAAGAGGTACGCTCCGTTATCTCAAATCCATTGACGGTTGACCATATTCAATTGTTATCCAGACCGATTACAGATGCTGAAATTCGGGATACCATGTTTTCGTTGGCTACGGGTAAGGCTCCGGGACCTGACGGCTTTAATGTGGATTTTTTTAAAATGACATGGAATATAACTGGTTGCTTAGTTACCAAGGCTATCAAGGAGTTCTTCATCTCTGGGAACTTGCTAAAGGAGACCAATGCCACTATCATTGCTTTGGTCCCTAAGGTCCCGAATGCTTCCAAGATGGGAGACTTTAGGCCTATTTCTTGTTGTAACACGGTATACAAGTGCATTACCAAAATTCTAGCAAACCGAATTGCAGCTGTCCTTCCATTTGTGATCAGCCCCCCCCCAAAGCGCTTTTGTTAAGGGCCGGCGGATTACTGACAATATTCTCATTGCTCAGGAGCTCTTTAGTGGGTTCCACCTTGAACCCTATTCTCCGAAATGTGCCATAAAAGTTGATTTCCAAAAGGCCTACGATACTGTCAGCTGGGATTTTCTGGAATTGGTTTTGCTTTCCTTCGGCTTTCCCAGGTTTTTACCGAGTTGGTGATGGAGTGTGTCCGTTCTCCTATGTTTTCGATCTCCATCAATGGTGAGCTTCATGGGTTCTTTTCCAGTGGAAGAGGTATTCGCCAAGGCGATCCTATGTCGCCCTACCTTTTCACGTTGGTTATGGAAATTTTCTCCGGGATTCTTGATGGCCATACTAAGCTCCCCGGTTTTAAATACTTTTGGAGGTGTAAATCTTCTCGGTTGACACACCTGTTTTTTGCTGATGATGTACTCCTTTTCTCTGAGGCAAACATGGAGTCAGTTACTTTGTTAAAAGAAGGATTGCTAAAGTTCTCAGCCTGGTCGGGTCTCACCCCAACGTCCACAAGAGCGAGATGTATTATTCGGGTAGCTCCACCACCTTAAAGCTCCAGCTGCTGGCCTCCCTCGGGTTTGCTGAAGGAATGCTCCCTTTCCGATATTTAGGGTCCCAATTGTTGCTAAAAGGCTGAGCAAAACTGATTGCAATAGATTGGTCAATTCTATAACGGCTAGGGTCCAATCGTGGTCTCAACGGTTTCTCTCCTTTGCTGGCCGTCTTCAGCTGATTTTCCTCGGTCCTCCGGGCCATGTATAATTATTGGGCGAGTGTCTTTATTCTCCCAAAGTCGGTTCTTAACGGCATCGAGCGGGTGCTCCGTCAATTCCTTTGGAGAGGCCCCGGGTTAGGTGTTGGGGTGCTAAGGTCCCTTGGTCTCAAGTTTGTCTTCCCAAGGATGAAGGGGGACTAGGTATTCACCGGCTGCTCGATTGTAATAAGGCGGCAATGCTTAAACATATTTGGATACTTTTCTCGGACAAGGAATCACTTTGGTGCAAATGGATTCATTCTACTTTCTTGAAGAACAAGAGTTTTTGGGTGGCTTCCAAACGACTTTTTGCTCGTGGGCTTGGAAGAAGATTCTTGATCTCCGTCCCCTGTTCCTTACCCGCTCCCGTTGGCGCATTGGTGATGGAACGTCGGTCTCATTTTGGTTTGATCCTTGGCACGCCAACGGTCCTTTGTGCAAGGCTTTCTCAGATAGGGAGATTTATCTCTCGGGGGTTCCACGGATGGCTACGGTCCGTGATTTTTGCGATGGCCACTACCTAGCCAATTCTGTCTTGAACAACCTGCATACGTAGCCTGACTTTCCTCCGACCCTTGCCCTGGCTAGACCGGACTATCTCACTTGGCTCTGCCACCCTTCTGGCACTTTCTCGGTTGCGTCTGCTTGGAACGATATTAGACGCAAGGGCAGATCAGTTTCTTGG
>JAGVVM010020903.1:0-14105 GCA_019149425.1 Psidium friedrichsthalianum | reverse complement strand
TTCGAGTTTGTTTAGTTCGAATGAGTATTGCTTTAGACGTCCGAGTTAAAAGATCAACCAGATCTTGAATTAGATTTCCTTTTGAAACTATAGCCAAGTTTGAGTCCATAAGTCCAAGGACTGGACTTTGCATTTGGAGTCGAGTTAAGATTAAATAGCAAATTAAGCTCAAGAATGAATAGAAGACTTCGAGATTTAAATACATAGAAAGTGAATTTTTCCATAATCTCATAATGAGTTGCATCAAGAAGACAATCATAAAGCAAGAAAAATTTACACATCATGGTTGACAAAGGGGCCTCCTTGTTTCTTTCTCGACCAACAATAATTAACGTGTTATTAGTTGGTGCAAAAACAGATGAAGCAGCGGTCCAGTTACAAAAGGGAGTCATGAACAACATGATGCAATATGTATCATGAGTCTTATTTGGAAGTATCATGGACACTAATAAAGATTAGTGAAATTAACGAAAACAAATATCAAGCATTTTCCTTACCAAAAAAAAAATATCAAGGCATTTTATATATTGAAAAATTACTTCCAACGAATTGATATGTTTTAACGAAAATAGTGATCTCCATAACTAATGTTAGGTACGTGTTCGCGCGATTTTGTATCGGGAATATCTTTCATCGAAACTCGTTCTTCGATTTTTATTAATATGGGCTATGTGGCTCTGTTCTGATAGAGATTCTAATTAGGAAATGTTTCGAAAGTTGAACAATTTACTATTACAGTACTCCTACTTGCTGTAAATGGGACATAAACTGCTGGAATCTAAAAGTACAAGAATTGAAAGTGTAGGAAAGTTAAACTGGAAGCAGTAATGAAAGCTTGAAAGAAACAGAGTATTTTCTTTTGTGTTGTGTTCCGTGGTCTCTTTTTTCCTCCTCTCTTTTGGATACTTATTTGCCTTGCATTCTCAATTGCTTGAACAGTTATTCTCCAATTTCAAACTTTTAGATTTAGTGCCCATGCCCATTTCTTCTCAACCCACGATTCCATAACTTGTCCATGGAAATCGAAACATTTTCTAATCCCACTTGCAACTGCATGATAGTTGAATTCTTTTTTGATAACATCCCTTAACTTCCAAAAAATGTTCGCACCCATGAGTTTTGCTCCATGTTTCCCAAATTTCGGGATATAATCCCTACGTCGCATACATGAGATTTACCGAATTCAAGCGTACGATGTCCTTCATTTGATGTCTTTTTGTACTTTCTTTTAAACTTTTCGAATATAAAAGTGCCATCATATTATTCGGTAAGTCATTTCCTTCTTACCATATTCGAGATCTACTAATAAAGTCTTTCCTCATGACGTTATTTCAAGATACCGAATCATTAAGAGACAACTTTGTATCAGCAGTACGCTATAGAAATTGGATCCTTGTATAAGTTCAATTCAGAGATAATGACATCAAATTGTCCATGAACTTTGATCAAATATGTAATGTCGTCTCATAACTTTTAATTTATTTAATGTGATCCTTAGACTTTTGGTGGTCAATAAACTATATGAAAATATTCAATATTATTAATGGGATGATAAAGACAACATTGAATTTTTTTTTTGTAAGTCAACATTGAATATTTTCATATAGTTTACGGACAAAATATGATATGTACCAAAAGTTCAAGGAACATATTGAAAAATCTAAAAGTTCATAAATCATATTGCATATTTGATCAAAATTCGGGAATTATTTATGTCAATTCCCTTCATTTTACTAAAAGACGAAAAGAAAATATTTTCCTTTTTAGGTTTCCCCGATTAGTCTCTACAAGCATTTAAAAGGCTGTTACTTGGGCCTGGACAAAGTTGTGGGCTACCATAATCTTTTGCACTCAGCTTGAATATCCTCCATGGAAAATATTTCGTGATTTTCGATCAATAGGAAAGCGTGAAATGCGACGCTTCTCTTCATGCTGAATCCAAATAAATATGGTTAATTTTATATAAAAAAAAAAACCGTCGATACGGGAGATTATGTCATTTTATTACGTGAATCTCACATGAAACCTATACAAATGATGACTTTAACTACACGTAGTTTATAGGCACGGTCCATAAAAATTTTCTCTCATCAAGGCCGCGCCTGCGAGCCTGCAGGAGTTCGGTGACCAAATATGCATATAAGTACAGAGGGAGAGATTTTTGGTGGTGTTGATTGCTTCTGTTCCTTTTGCCAGGATTTTGTTCAGCATGATATGATGATCGCTAGGGGTTCTCGTCTGGGAGTTGAGAAGATTATCATTGATAAATGTCTGCTCTAGGTCAAACCCTTAAAAGCCATGGCATGCAAATGTCGGCACCCGACAAGACTTTAATAAGGAACGGAGCCACTGCATTCGCTGTGCTCGTGCGAGGCAGAAGTATCAGATCCCGTGTCCAAGTTGAAGCAAAGAACCAAATGGGAGAGCTGACTTCTCATTAACAAAAAGCTTTGCCACGTCCTAAGCGAAGTATACTGCGTTCCACACCAGGCGAAAAGGAATTGCGATCCATGCTGCCCAAAGAAGTTACATCAGGTGCCAGCCAGGGATGATCGTTCCGGTTTGGTCCCATCGCACTCGGAACCGAGAATCGGATCAGAAGAATCGGTTTTCAGTTGTTGAGATCGGTCCGATCAGATTCTTGGACAGCCCAATGAAATCTGTGGATTATTAGCAGGAGTGAGCAATACAAACTTTATTTTTAATATTAATTAAACACAAATAAAAAAATAATTGTCCGACTCTTTCTGAAATGAGAATCAGATCAAAATCACCGGATCCAATTTTATGGAATCAGATCGGCGCTCTCGGGACCGAACCGTTTGTCTTGCTCGCCCCTAGTGCCACCATCAGTTGAGCGGCGCGCTGATATGTAGGACATGAATTCTAGATAAGTGTGACCGATAGCATTTTCACGTGGTTCCATTGCATCTTCTCATTTTCGACACCATGATCACATCGTTAGAAATGACACATCATTTATGTTAGGGAGGGAGAAAAAGATAATGAATGCTTGATTTACTATTAGGCACTAGGCCAATGTAAATATACACACAAGGAAGGGTACAAACGTAAATATATACAATAAAGAGGAAAACCCTAATCCTATATACAATATATCTAACAATTTAATCTCATTGCAGTAGATGAAGTTGATCACCGACAAAAGATACATCCCTCTGTAATTGCGTCCGACCTCGCTAAGAAGTGGTTTCACACCGCAAGGCCTCAAAGCCATCTCAGAGCACCTCTCTTTTTCCACCCGTTGAACCGTCGATGCTGCGCTTAAGCTTTTTCTGCGGAGGACGACACCGTTCTGGTTGCGAGTTGCTGACCCGAAAATCTTCCATTGCCTTACTTTAACATGGACTTTTTCACCTCGTTCGGACAGAGTTCGAGCATCGACAAGTCCAACTTTTGCGATTTCCAATTCTATTGGTGAGGTGCTACTTTGCAGCGTCTAATGTCTATCCTCTTGGGTACTGTGTTTGGACTTCTACTAACCAAACTTGTCCCCCAAAACAAGTGGGGAAAAAAAAAATGAGGACTCACTGCATGCAACCCATATGAGAACTGGACAGAAGAAGTAGACACAACTTGAGAGCCACTGGTTTTGCTGAAATCGGTGACCATGGCGCAGAAGACGACCATGCCTAGCTTCTCTGCAGCTTCAATGGCCGGGTATATGAAATGGGAAAAGACAGACAACAACTGTGGAAACATAATGATTCAAGTAAGCACCAGACAAAATCATCAAAACACAACATTCAGCAAGCAAAAAGATCATAATAGTGGCAAAATTTTACAAGAGCTAGCCATCAAAAGTTACAGAGTCAAGAGAGCCCCTCGCTTAGCATAGCCCATTTCAAGAACCTCCTCCCACCCCCAAAAACCAAAAATATTGAAAACAAGAACCCGTCACAAAGAAGACCCAAAAAAAAAAAAAAGAAAAAAAAAGTAAACTTTCCCAGTTCTTTCTCACCAAGAGCCCCAAATCCCTAATCTCTTCCCAAGAAAATGAATCATCCGCAAATCTGAATGTCATAACTTGAATCCTAACACATTAGTCACCCTCAGCGTTCCTCTTCACGAGAGCGAAGTACCCAAGAACAGCACAAAACTGCAGCCACAACATTCCCTTCCTTGAGCAGAACTTGCACACCAGCACAACGATCTCCTTCGTTATCTTCCTCCCTTCGAGGACCAGAGTCTTCTTGGGCTTCCCGAAGAAGGCCAGCAACACCACGACCGTGATCCACGTCACTAGCGTCGCCGGGACAGCGACGGCGAGGGCGGCGACCATCGAGAGGACCCCGAAGACGGCGCCGAGAAGCACCGACGCGTAGAGCGCGGGCCACCCAGACGACGGGTGTGGTGGGCCTGCAACTTGTACCAGGAGAGGATGGACTTGAGGGAGTTCCACGTGGAGGATAAGAGGGCGGCATACACGAGCACGAAGAGGCATGCCCAAGTTCGCCGCTTGCTCATGATCTTGAGAATCAGAGGGTACGACGACGGCACTTGCTGTGCTGCCGAGGTCGGGGATGCCGGCGTTTCTTCTTCTCTGTCGCCCATGGCGGTAGAAGACCTCGACAAGAACGACCGCCGAAAAAAGGGTTCGATTATGCTCTCTTGGGTCGCTGACAAGGCTCTGGAGACTGTGCAGTCCAAGTCCGATCTTGATGCTGAATCTGGGGGCTTCTCTTCTGGGTGTTTGATGAATTGGATTGTGGGTTCTTTCGGGAGGTTTTCTTGATTTGCTGCTACTTTCCCTTTTGCTGTAGTTCGCGTTCTGCGCCTGCGTTTCTCTGAAACGATGGGCTAAGCAGATATTGTGTAAGAAAAGCAAAGGTGGAGTGGGATCCACGCGCCTCCGGTGGCGCGTGATTAGGGCTTCCTACTAGTCAATTTTGCATCAACTTTATTACGGGCAATTCTGGTGAACGGATTTTAATCGATAGGGACCGTTGTTTTTTTCCCCCCCGAAAAGATAATTATTTCCAAGGTAATCATTGTTTTTACGAAATAACTGAAAATTTATCTCTTTTTCAAGTTAGATCCATAGAGAATTTAGGGAAAATGACACTTTCGGTGTCAAAAATTATGTCCAAAAATATTTTGATACCAAAATTTTTTTATGAATCACTTTAGTGTCAAGTTAGAGACAAAATGATTGTTTTACTATCTATTCCAATTAAAAGTGTCGTGTGTAATTAATAAATAATTTTTAATGTAAAATGAATTTTAAACAAAAAAGTCAACGAGAGTGCCACTTGGACTTCTGCACTTTAGAATAAATTAAAATACATCAAATAAAAATTTAAAAATTACCTAAAATGTAAATTCGTTTAACATGAAATTAAAATAAGCTTAAAAATATAATAAGAAACCTTAAAATTTTTATTAAAAAATTCAGAACTAAGCGATGAGGGTCACGGCCCTCCCTTGTGGTCGGGGCTTAGGGACCCCGCTGGCCATGTCCCACCTCATTGGCCATTGCGACGATGGTAGGGCGGCAATGGCGAGGGTTATAGCAACCCTACCCCTTGATGCTATCCTTTTAAAAAAAAGAATAGCTTTTTAAAAAAAATTAACTTATTTTTGAAATTATTTTAAATAAAAAAAATAAAATTTAAAAAAATTCCATGATGAACCTCCGGCGCGCCACATTAGCATCACATATTAATAAAAATAAAGCCACGTCGGATTTTTGGCTGACCAAATCATACTTGGTACTAAAATGATCATTTTTTTCAAAAACTTGACACTAAAGTGATCCGATTGAAATTTTTTGTATTAAAGTAACTTCCATACATAACTTTTGACATCAAAATTATCCTTTTCCTGAGAGACCAATTGGAGAGTTACAGCCTTATTGATTCCTCAAAAGTAACTAGCCACCTACCTATATTGCTAATCTAATGAGTAAATTGCATAAATACAAGATTTTTATCAAGGTCGTTGTCGATATAAAGTGATGTATACATTTACAATTATATAATTGAAGAAGAACTAATCATTTAAATGGTTAAACTTAAACTTTTGTACAGCAAGAAGCTATCGACATTGGGAACATAGCAAGGTCGAAAGTTACTTCCTTAATTCAAACTAAGTATTACAAGGAAAATTACCAATTACACCTTTTCACTATAAAAAAGACATTGATCAACTACTTTTTATGTGGAGAACTCATTAGCCACTTTGAAGAACTTGAGAAAAGAACACTTTTAGTACTAAAAGTTGTATTTAGAGATTACTTTGATACTAAAAGTTTCAGTCGGATCACTTTAATGCCAAATTTTGAAGAAAAACAAAAAGCTCGTTTAGTGTCAAATTCGATTTGATCCGCCAGAAATTTGACTTGCCTTATTTTATTAATATGTGGTGCTAACTGGCTTGCCGGAGATCCATTGTTGCATTTTTTTAAATTTAAATTTTATTTAAAATAATTTGAAAAATAAACTAAAAAATTCAAAAAAAAAAAAAAAGGGAGTGGGGAGATCTACAAGCCCTTGCCACCATTACAGCCCACCATCATCGACAATGGTTGACAGGAGTGGGTCATGGCCAATAGGGGTCGTCGAGCCTCGACAAAGGTCAGGCTCTGGTGGTGACCCTTGGCCAAAACTTGGGCAAGGGTGGGGGTGAGGACCGCAACCCTTGGCCACATTTGAGCAAGGGTTGTTAGGCTCTAGCCTGCAACTGGTGCTTGACAACCCTTGCTGATCATGCCCAACCCTCATCGGCCATTGCCAGCGATGGTGGGGCGGCGGCTTGTTGCTTAAAGCTTCACTGCTTGTAGATCTCCCCCTTTTTTCTAATTTTTTTTAGCTTATTTCAATTTATTTTAAATAAAGTTTTATTTAAACTTTTATGTTAATTTTTCTATTTTTAAATGTAATTTTATTTTTTTATTTTTTTCCTAAATTTGAAGTTCACGTGGATTTGTTTTTCTTAAAACCATTGAAAATTCAAAATTTAATTAAAAAATGCCATGTATTGAGAATGGCCAAAAAATTTTCGCTGGAGGCATCCAAGTGTTTTTTTTAAAAAACACTTGGATGCCTCCAGCGAAAATTTTGGCCATTCTCAATACATGGCATTTTTTAATTAAATTTTGAATTTTCAATGGTTTTAAGAAAAACAAAATCCACGTGAACTCAAAATTTAGGAAAAAAATAAAAAAAAATAAAATTACATTTTTAAAAATAGAAAAAAAACATAAAAGTTTAAATAAAACTTTATTTAAAATAAATTGAAATAAGCTAAAAAAAAATTAGAAAAAAGGGGGAGATCTACAAGCAGTGAAGCTTTAAGCAAACAAGCCGCCCCCCACCATCGCTGGCAATGGCCGATGAGGGTTGGGCATGATCAGCAAGGGTTGTCAAGCACCAGTTGCAGGCTAGAGCCTAACAACCCTGCTCAAATGTGGCCAAGGGTTGCGGTCCTCACCCCCACCCTTGCCCAAGTTGGCCAAGGGTCACCACCAGAGCCTGACCTTTGGTCGAGGCTCGACGACCCCTATTGGCCATGACCCACTCCTGTCAACCATTGTCGATGATGGTGGGCTGTAATGGTGGCAAGGGCTTGTAGATCTCCCCACTCCCTTTTTTTTTTTTTTTGAATTTTTTAGTTTATTTTTCAAATTATTTTAAATAAATTTTAAATTTAAAAAAAAGCAACAATGGATCTCCGGCAAGCCAAGTTAGCACCACATATAATAAAATAAGGCAAGTCAAATTTCTGGCGGATCAAATCGAATTTGACACTAAAACGAGCTTTTGTTTTTCTTCAAAAATTTGGCATTAAAGTGATCCGACTGAAACTTTTAGTATCAAAGTAATCTCTAAATACAACTTTTAGTACTAAAGTGTTCTTTCTCAAGTTCTTCAAAGTGGCTAATGAGTTCTCCACATAAAAAGTAGTTGATCAATGTCTTTTTTATAGTGAAAAGGTGTAATTGGTAATTTTCCTTGTAATAACTTAGTTTGAATTAAGGAAGTAACTTCGACCTTGCTATGTTCCCAATGTCGATAGCTTCTTGCTGTACAAAAGTTTAAGTTTAACCATTTAAATGATAGTTCTTCTCAATTATATAATTGTAAATGTATACATCACTTTATATCGACAACGACCTTGATAAAAATCTTGTATTTATGCAATTTACTCATTAGATTAGCAATATAGGTAGGTGGCTAGTACTTTTGAGGAATCAATAAGGCTGTAACTCTCCAATTGGTCTCTCAGGAAAAGGATAATTTTGATGTCAAAAGTTATGTATGGAAGTTACTTTAATACAAAAAAATTTCAATCGGATCACTTTAGTGTCAAGTTTTTGAAAAAAATGATCATTTTAGTACCAAGTATGATTTGGTCAGCCAAAAATCCGACGTGGCTTTATTTTATTAATATGTGATGCTAATGTGGCGCGCCGGAGGTTCATCATGGAATTTTTTTAAATTTTATTTTTTTTATTTAAAATAATTTCAAAAATAAGTTAATTTTTTTTAAAAAGCTATTCTTTTTTTTAAAAGGATAGCATCAAGGGGTAAGGGTTGCTATAACCCTCGCCATTGCCGCCCTACCATCGTCGCAATGGCCAATGAGGGTGGGACATGGCCAGCGGGGGGTCCCTAAGCCCGACCACAAGGGAGGGCCGTGACCCTCATCGCTTAGTTCTGAATTTTTTAATAAAAATTTTAAGGTTCTTATTATATTTTTAAGCTTATTTTAATTTCATGTTAAACGAATTACATTTTAGGTAATTTTTAAATTTTATTTGATGTATTTTAATTTATTCTAAAGTGCAGAAGTCCAAGTGGCAACTCTCGTTGACTTTTTGTTTAAAATTCATTTTACATTAAAAATTATTTATTAATTACACACGACACTTTTAATTGGAATAGATAGTAAAACAATCATTTTGTCTCTAACTTGACACTAAAGTGATTCATAAAAAAATTTTGGTATCAAAATAATTTTTGGACATAATTTTTGACACCGAAAGTGTCATTTTCCCTAAATTCTCTATGGATCTAACTTGAAAAAGAGATAAATTTTCAGTTATTTCGTAAAAACAATGATTACCTTGGAAATAATTATCTTTTCGGGGGGAAAAAAAACAACGGTCCCTATCGATTAAAATCCGTTCACCAGAATTGCCCGTAATAAAGTTGATGCAAAATTGACTAGTAGGAAGCCCTAATCACGCGCCACCGGAGGCGCGTGGATCCCACTCCACTTTGCTTTTCTTACACAATATCTGCTTAGCCCATCGTTTCAGAGAAACGCAGGCGCAGAACGCGAACTACAGCAAAAGGGAAAGTAGCAGCAAATCAAGAAAACCTCCCGAAAGAACCCACAATCCAATTCATCAAACACCCAGAAGAGAAGCCCCCAGATTCAGCATCAAGATCGGACTTGGACTGCACAGTCTCCAGAGCCTTGTCAGCGACCCAGAGAAGCATAATCGAACCCTTTTTCGGCGGTCGTTCTTGTCGAGGTCTTCTACCGCCATGGGCGACAGAGAAGAAGAAACGCCGGCATCCCCGACCTCGGCAGCACAGCAAGTGCCGTCGTCGTACCCTCTGATTCTCAAGATCATGAGCAAGCGGCGAACTTGGGCATGCCTCTTCGTGCTCGTGTATGCCGCCCTCTTATCCTCCACGTGGAACTCCCTCAAGTCCATCCTCTCCTGGTACAAGTTGCAGGCCCACCAACACCCGTCGTCTGGGTGGCCGCGCTCTACGCGTCGGTGCTTCTCGGCGCCGTCTTCGGGGTCCTCTCGATGGTCGCCGCCCTCGCCGTCGCTGTCCCGGCGACGCTAGTGACGTGGATCACGGTCGTGGTGTGCTGGCCTTCTTCGGGAAGCCCAAGAAGACTCTGGTCCTCGAAGGGAGGAAGATAACGAAGGAGATCGTTGTGCTGGTGTGCAAGTTCTGCTCAAGGAAGGGAATGTTGTGGCTGCAGTTTGTGCTGTTCTTGGGTACTTCGCTCTCGTGAAGAGGAACGCTGAGGGTGACTAATGTGTTAGGATTCAAGTTATGACATTCAGATTTGCGGATGATCATTTCTTGGGAAGAGATTAGGGATTTGGGGCTCTTGGTGAGAAAGAACTGGGAAAGTTTACTTTTTTTTTTCTTTTTTTTTTTTGGGTCTTCTTTGTGACGGGTTCTTGTTTTCAATATTTTTGGTTTTTGGGGGGTGGGAGGAGGTTCTTGAAATGGGCTATGCTAAGCGAGGGGCTCTCTTGACTCTGTAACTTTTGATGGCTAGCTCTTGTAAAATTTTGCCACTATTATGATCTTTTTGCTTGCTGAATGTTGTGTTTGATGATTTTGTCTGGTGCTTACTTGAATCATTATGTTTCCACAGTTGTTGTCTGTCTTTTCCCATTTCATATACCCGGCCATTGAAGCTGCAGAGAAGCTAGGCATGGTCGTCTTCTGCGCCATGGTCACCGATTTCAGCAAAAACCAGTGGCTCTCAAGTTGTGTCTACTTCTTCTGTCCAGTTCTCATATGGGTTGCATGCAGTGAGTCCTCATTTTTTTTTCCCCACTTGTTTGGGGGACAAGTTGGTTAGTAGAAGTCCCAAACACAGTACCCAAAGAGGATAGACATTAGACGCTGCAAAAGTAGCACCTCACCAATAGAATTGGAAATCGCAAAAGTTGGACTTGTCGATGCTCGAACTCTGTCCGAACGAGGTGAAAAAGTCCATGTTAAAGTAAGGCAATGGAAGATTTTCGGGTCAGCAACTCGCAACCAGAACGGTGTCGTCCTCCGCAGAAAAAGCTTAAGCGCAGCATCGACGGTTCAACGGGTGGAAAAAGAGAGGTGCTCTGAGATGGCTTTGAGGCCTTGCGGGTGTGAAACCACTTCTTAGCGAGGTCGGACGCAATTACAGAGGGATGTATCTTTTGTCGGTGATCAACTTCATCTACTGCAATGAGATTAAATTGTTAGATATATTGTATATAGGATTAGGGTTTTCCTCTTTATTGTATATATTTACGTTTGTACCCTTCCTTGTGTGTATATACATGGCCTAGTGCCTAATAGTAAATCAAGCATTCCATTATCTTTTTCTCCCTCCCTAACATAAATGATGTGTCATTTCTAACGATGGTGGATCATGGTGTCGAAAATGAGAAGATGCAATGGAACCACGTGAAAATGCTATCGGTCACACTTATCTAGAATCATGTCCTACATATCAGCGCGCCGCTCAACTGATGGTGGCACTAGGGGCGAGCAAGACACAACGGTTCGGTCCCGAGAGCGCCGATCTGATTCCATAAAATTGGATCGGTGATTTTGATCTGATTCTCAATTCAGAAAGGAGTCGGACCAATTATTTTTTTATTTGTGTTTAATTAATATTAAAAATAAAGTTTGTATTGCTCACTCCTGCTAATAATCCACAGATTTCATTGGGCTGTCCAAGAATCTGATCGGACCGATCTCAACAACTGAAAACCGATTCTTCTGATCCGATTCTCGGTTCCCGAGTGCGATGGGACCAACAAACGGGAACGATCATCCCTGGCTGGCACCTGATGTAACTTCTTTGGGCAGCATGGATCGCAATTCCTTTTCGCCTGGTGTGGAACGCAGTATACTTCGCTTAGGAACGTGGCAAAGCTTTTGTTAATGAGAAGTCAGCTCTCCCATTTGGTTCTTTGCTTCAACTTGGACACGGGATCTGATACTTCTGCCTCGCACGAGCACAGCGAATGCAGTGGCTCCGTTCCTTATAAAAGTCTTGTCGGGTGCCGACATTTGCATGCCATGGCTTTTAAGGTTTGACCTAGAGCAGACATTTATCAATGATAATCTTCTCAACTCCCAGACGAGAACCCCTAGCGATCATCATATCATGCTGAACAGAAATCCTGGCAAAAGGAACAGAAGCAATCAACACCACCAAAAATGTCTCCCTCTGTACTTATATGCATATCTGGTCACCGAACTCCTGCAGGCTCGCAGGCGCGGCCTTGATGAGAGAAAATTTTTATGGACCGTGCCTATAAACTACGTGTAGTTAAAGTCATCATTTGTATAGGTTCATGTGAGATTCACGTAATAAAATGACATAATCTCCCGTATCGACGGTTTTTTTTTTTTTTGGATATAAAATTAACCATATTTATTTGGATTCAGCATGAAGAGAAGCGTCGCATTTCACGCTTTCTATTGATCGAAAATCACGAAATATTTTCCCATGGAGGGTGGATATTCAAGCTGAGTGCAAAAGATTATGGTAGCCCACAACTTTGTCCAGGCCCAAGTAACAGCCTTTTAAATGCTTGTAGAGAACTAATCGGAGGAAACCTAAAAAGGAAAATATTTTCTTTTCGTCTTTAGTAAAATGAAGGGAAATTGACATAAATAATTCCCGAATTTTGATCAAATATGCAATATGATTTATGAACTTTTAGATTTTTCAATATGTTCCCCGAACTTTTGGTACATATCATATTTTGTCCGTAAACTATATGAAATATTCAATGTTGACTTACAAAAAAAAAATTCAATGTGTCTTTATCATCCCATTAATAATATTGAATATTTTCATATAGTTTATTGACCACCAAAAGTCTAAGGATCACATTAAATAAATTAAAAGTTATGAGACGACATTACATATTTGATCAAAGTTCATGGACAATTTGATGTCATTATCTCTGAATTGAACTTATACAAGGATCCAATTTCTATAGCGTACTGCTGATACCGAAAGTTGTCTCTTAATGATTCGGTATCTTGGAAATAACGTCATGAGGAAAGACTTTATTAGTAGATCTCGAAATATGGTAAGAAGGAAATGACTTACCGAATAATATGATGGCACTTTTATATTCGAAAAGTTTAAAAGAAAGTACAAAAAGACATCAAATGAAGGACATCGTACGCTTGAATTCGGTAAATCTCATGTATGCGACGTAGGGATTATATCCCGAAATTTGGGAAACATGGAGCAAAACTCATGGGTGCGAACAGGTTTTGGAAGTTAAGGGATGTTATCAAAAAAGAATTCAACTATCATGCAGTTGCAAGTGGGATTAGAAAATGTTTCGATTTCCATGGACAAGTTATGGAATCGTGGGTTGAGAAAAAATGGGCATGGGCACTAAAATCCAAAAGTTTGAAATTGGAGAATAACTGTTCAAGCAGTGAGAATGCAAGGCAAATAAGTATCCAAAAGAGAGGAGGAAAAAAAGAGACCACGGAACACAACACAAAAGAAAATACTCTGTTTCTTTCAAGCTTTCATTACTGCTTCCAGTTTAACTTTCCTACACTTTCAATTCCTTGTACTTTTAGATTCCAGCAGTTATGTCCCATTTACAGCAAGTAGGAGTACTGTAATAGTAAATTGTTCAACTTTCGAAACATTTCTAATTTAGAATCTCTATCAGAACAGAGCCACATAGCCCATATTAATAAAAATCGAAGAATGAGTTTCGATGAAAGATATTCCCGATACAAAATCGCGCGAACACGTACCTAACATTAGTTATGGAGATCACTATTTTCGTTTAAAACATATCAATTCGTTGGAAGTAATTTTTCAATATATAAAATGCCTGATATTTTTTTTGGGTAAAGGAAAATGCCTGATATTTGTTTCGTTAATTTCACTAATCTTTATTAGTGTCCATGATACTTCCAAATAAGACTCATGATACATATTGCATCATGTTGTTCATGACTCCCTTTTGTAACTGGACCCGCTGCTTCATCTGTTTTTGCACCAACTAATAACACGTTAATTATTGTTGGTCGAGAAAGAAACAAGGGAGGCCCCTTTGTCAACCAATGATGTGTAAATTTTTCTTGCTTTATGATTGTCTTCTTGATGCAACTTGTTATGAGATTATGGAAAAATTCACTTTCTATGTATTTAAATCTCGAAGTCTCTATTCATTCTTGAGCTTTATTTGCTATTAATCTTAACTCGACTCCAAAATGCAAAGTCCAGTCCTCGGACTTATGGACTCAAACTTGCTATAGTTGTCGAAAGGAAATCTAATTCAAGATCTGGTTGATCTTTTAACTCGGACGTCTAAAGCAATACTCATTCGAACTAAACAAACTCGA
>JAGVVM010020901.1:0-10131 GCA_019149425.1 Psidium friedrichsthalianum | reverse complement strand
GGTGCTTGGTGCACGACGAGGAGAGTCTCATTAGCGCCTACCGACTCCAGAACACATGCTGATGTTGGTGGAAGGCCACCAGGGACGAGTCTTTCCTGACAATATGAGGCCAAACTGGGCTGTTTCTGTGCAGCATTTATGAAAGTACTTCTCCGGAGCCGCCCAGAGAGGAAAATGGAAGAGTTCATAAGGCTTCGCCAGGGGTCGATGACAGTGGACCCGTATAAGGCGAGTTTGCCAGATTTCTATCCAGTTCGCTCGAGGTTGATCAAGGACCCATGGGACAAAGCCAGGAGATTCAGAGAAGGTCTGAGGCCCGAGCTGAAAAGTATGATGATCGCCACCGGACTAAGAGACTATAATGAGATCTATGAACGAGCTCTGGCGATAGAGCGAGACCTACAGGAGAAGGCTGCCGCATCTGGATCGCGGTTTATGCCAGGGAGGACTTCAGAGATTTCGGCAAGAGGCCGATGAAGGACACCGCAGGTTCGTCCCACCTGCGAGGAGAACCTTGGGAAAGCCATCACCCCCGGAATCAGAACTGCCGTGACTGTGGCAGAAGGCATGGGAACAGCCCTTGCCCGAAGAAGACTGGGGGATGCTTCAAATGTGGTCAGTTGGGGGCATATTCAGAGGAACTGCCCGAAAATGGACCAAGACCCCCGTTCCAACCGCAGCAGCAGCCGCAGATGGTCAATGCCCGCAAGGAATTCTGAACCGTCCCACCTGCTCAGGGACGAGTCTATGCTGTGGCGCGCAAGGATGCTGAGAATGCGCCAGGGGTGATCACAGGTACCATTTCTCTCTGTGGTCACACCGCTTATGCTTTATTCGATCCTGGTGCATCCCATTCGTTCATATCTGCACGTTTTGCTGCGTTGGCTGGAATAGAAACTAGACCGTTGGATGTTATGTTGCATGTGGCCACCCCGTTGAAGGATAGAGTAATTGTTGTGTTAGGATGTGAGGGGTGTGAGATAGCTTTAGGAGATAGAGTTGAGAAGATTGACTTAGCTGTCCTGCCCATGTATGATTTCGACGTAATCGTCGGCATGGATTGGTTGGTTAGACATGGAGCAGTTATCGACTGCAGTAGAAGTATAATAAGGCTGAACCCAGTAGATGGGCCTGAGTATGAGTTTAAAGGAAACCGAGGTGGAACCTCAATTCCTTGGATTTCAGCCCTAGAAGCGACCAAGCTAATGGACCAAGGTTCCTAGGGTTCTTAGCATCAGTGACGGATTCGTCTGTCCCCGAAGTGAAGTTGGAGGAGGTGGCCTATAGTGAGAGAATACCCGATGTATTTCCGCAGGAGTTCCTGGCTTGCCACCAGAGCGGGAGGTTGAGTTTGTAATTGAGTTGGCACCTGGAACTGAGCCGATCTCTAAAGCACCGTATAGGATGTCGTTGTCTGAGCTGAAGGAGCTGAAGGTACAGATGCAAGAGCTGCTGGATAAAGGATTTATCCGCCCAGTGCTTCACCGTGGGGAGCTCCGTGCTGTTTGTGAAGAAGAAAGATGGCACGTTAAGGCTGTGTATAGACTACAGACAACTGAACCAAGTGACGATCAAGAACAAGTATCCTTTGCCAAGGATTGATGATCTGTTTGATCAGCTGGAAGGAGCATGTGTATTCTCTAAGATAGACCTAAGGACAGGCTATCACCAGCTAAGGATCAAGAAGGAGGATATCCCGAAGACTGCCTTTAGGACAAGATATGGGCATTACGAGTTCACCGTCATGCCATTTGGATTGACAAATGCCCCAGCTGCATTCATGGATATGATGAACAGGGTGTTCAAGGAGTTTCTGGATCAGTTCGTAATAGTCTTCATCGATGATATTCTGGTATACTCGAAGAGCTCTGAGGACCATGAGCACATTTGAGGACCGTTCTGCAGACCTTAAGGGACACTCGCTGTATGCGTTTAGTAAGTGCGAGTTCTGGCTGAGCCGAGTGGCGTTCCTTGGACATATAGTGTCTGGCGAAGGAATATCGGTAGATCCAGCTAAGATCGAAGCTGTGGAGAAGTGGCCGAGGCCTACAACCGTAACTGAAGTAAGAAGCTTCCTTGGATTAGCTGGGTATTACAGACGCTTCGTGGAAAGGTTTCTCCGCGATAGCCGCTCCAATGACAAGATTGTTGAAGAAGGAGTCGAAGTTTGAATGGAATGCAAAGTGCGAGGAAAGTTTTCAGGAGTTGAAAGATCGGCTGACCTCCGCGCCAGTATTGACCATCCCATCCGGACCTGGAGGATTTGAGATTTACAGCGATGCTTCGCTAAGAGGTCTAGGATGTGTCTTGATGCAACATGGACGAGTAGTGGCGTATGCATCTCGACAGCTGAGGCCACATGAGATGAATTACCCGACGCACGACCTGGAGTTGGCTGCCATAGTTTTTGCGTTGAAGATCTGGAGCACTATCTGGTGGAGAGAAGTTCAGATTATACAGATCACCAGAGCCTGAAGTATTTGTTCTCGCAGAAGGAGCTGAACATGAGACAGCGTCGATGGATGGAGCTGCTGAAAGACTATGACTGTGATATCCTGTACCATCCAGGAAAGGCGAATAAGGTGGCGGATGCTCTGAGCCAAGTCGAGCATCGCGCATATGATGGTAAAGGAATGGACGTTGCTAGAAGAAATCAGAGACTCTGAATTCAAGGTTGAGATAGGAAGTCTCTCAAGCCTGATGGCTACTCTACAGATTGAGCCAGAGATTCAATTGAAGATCAAGGAATTGCAGTCTACGGACCCGATATCCAGAAGATCGTGATGATGGATGCAGAAGAGAGGAAAGATGACTTCAAGGTGACTGAAGACGGGATATTAAGTTTAAAGGACGACTGTGTGTGCCAATGACGAAGAGCTAAAGGAAAGGATTTTGCTGAGGCTCACAGGAGCAATTATAGTATCCACCCTGGAAGTACGAAGATGTACCAGAATCTACGTCAGCACTACTGGTGGAATGGAATGAAGGTGGATGTGGCTAAGCATGTAGCCAAGTGCTGACGTGTCAGCAAGTGAAGGCACAACATTGCAAGCCTGGAGGACTGCGCAACCATTGGAGATCCCAGAGTGGAATGGGAGCACATCACCATGGATTTCGTGACGGGACTGCCGAGAAGTCAGAGAGGGAATGACTCAATCTGGGTGATAGTGGACAGATTGACCAAGTCTGCACATTTATCGCAGTACGAAAGGATTCCACATTGGAGAAGCTGGCTGAACTGTACGTGAGACAGATTGTAAGACTGCATGGAGTGCCAGTAAGCATTGTATCAGATAGGGATCCTCGTTTCACAGCCACATTTTGGAAGAGTCTGCAGGGTGCTCTGGGGACAGAGTTAAGGTTCAGTACAGCCTATCACCCTCAGACTGATGGTCAGTCGGAAAGGACCATACAAACGCTGGAGGATATGTTGAGAGCGTGTGTCATAGACTTCAAAGGTGGCTGGGAAGGACAGTTGCACTTAGTGGAATTTGCCTACAACAACAGCTACCAGCAGAGTATCAAGATGGCACCGTTTGAAGCGTTGTATGGAAGGGCCTGCAGAACGCCAATCTGCTGGGATGAAGTTGGCGAGAAAAGCATAACAGGCCCAGAATTGGTACAACAGTCGGTAGAGGCAGTCAAGGTGATCAGAGATAGACTGAGGACTGCCCAGAGTAGGCAGAAGAGCTATGCAGACAAGAGACGTAAGCCATTGAATTCCAAGTTGGAGATCATGTCTTTCTGAAGGTGTCGCCGATGCGAGGATTATCTCGGTTTGGCAAGAAAGGGAAGCTGAGTCCCAGATTCGTTGGGCCATTCGAGATTTTGGAGAAGATCGGGACACTGGCTTATCGTCTAGCACTGCCGCCGAACTTGTCGCAGATCCACAAGGTGTTTCATGTGTCGATATGAGGAAGTATGAGCCAGATCCTGGCCATATACTCGATCATGAAGTCATTGAAATGGATGACCGCGTCTCGTACGTGGAGGCCAGTAAGGATTGAAGATCGTAAGGAACAAGTGCTCAGGAACAAGACGATTCTTTGGTCAAGTCATTGGGAGCACCATGGACCGAAGGAGCCACTTGGAAAGTAAGACGAGATGAAGAGAAAATACCCGCACTTGTTTGAATAGTCCTATGTAATTTGATTTTGGAGTGAGGACATGTAGATTGTAAATTTCGAGGACGAAATTTTTATAAGGAGGGAAGAATTGTGACAGTCTGAAAATTCGACCCTTTGTCGGAGATTTCTAAATGAATGGAAATACTTCGTTAATACACTCTGGTCGACGCTCACTCAGGATTAGCTACCCTGGGATGACCAACCGAAGGGGAAAGGCTATCTGGGAATTTTTCCCAATCAGCCGCCCGTTGGTCTGAGACTGAGGCAGAGTCGGTATTTAATGAAATTGACCACAAAATGAAATCCGACATTGGACAATCGAAACAGTAAGACAAACACAATGAAGAAATGAAATCGTTTCAGAAATGTCGACTGAAGGTCAGACAGCCGGTGCACGTCGAGAAGCAAGACGTGAATGGAAAATTACCGAAATGCCCCCGGTAAATGCTCAGTCCTTAGAATGAGACCAATTAGGATTTTTGAGAGTAGATTCGATGGACCGACACCAAATCCAGTCCAAAATTCGTTCGCGCTCGGGACCCGATCGGTGCATTTGGCACGCAAATCGAGGCAAGTCAAATCAGATGTCACATCAATCAGATGTCACATCAATCAATCAAGTGTCAATCAATCCATCAATCACATCAATCAAGGTTCAATTCCCAAGGCAATCCATCACTCACATCCATGTCACTATTACACTAACCCATTATAAACCTAATCCATTTATTTTATTTGTTATAATCTTCCCTCTCTCTCTCCTCCCCTTCATTTGTTTCGGCCAACCCCTCTCTCCCTCGCCCGAATTCTCTCTCTCCCTCTCGGTCCTTCCTGGCCGCCCGTCCGCCCGAGAGCTCCGCCGTCGTCCTCAGTCCGCCGCCGCCGTTGCGAGCCACCGGCCAGCCCCTCCACGCCACGGTAAGCCTCCTTAGTCCTTGTCTCTTCATCCCCGTGGCTTGGACACCGACCCGACCTCACCTCTCCCTTCCCTCTCGGTGCAAGCCCGTCGTCCGCCCGAAGCCGTCCGCCCGCCGTCGTCGCTCCTCGTCGTCACTGTCGGCCTTCACCCATCCACGCCGCCGTCTAGGTGAGTTCTTTGCGCCTCTCTCTTGCTGGTTTCGGTGACCTTGAGGTCACCTTGAACCTGACCGACCCTCCACCATCTCTCTCTCTCTCTGTTTCCCTCTAGCCGGCGTGAGTCGCCGGCCATCCGTGTCACACCCCGAACCCCAGTCGAGCTCGCGACATCCCTGCTCATCACGTGCAGAACCCTGCGTACGCCTGGCCTACGAGTAGCGACGGCCCAGGATGCTCATCGCGGCCAGACGACGCTAGCGCAAAACGACAACAATCTGAAAACCTGCGGAAGCGTGCCTTCTTACATGCATACATACACAAGATGGTGGGGTAGAACGGAAAGACAAGAACACTTTTACAAAAGGGAATACAACATCATACATATATACGTAGAGCGTTAAGTATAGACCCCAAAAGAAAACCTCATCTATGGTCAAGACCTACGCTCACTCAATCCCAAAAGATACTAGCCCAGCAACAGTGGAACTCAGTCCTCCTCAGGCTCCTCCTTGGGATCCTCCTCGGGGTCTCCTCAGGGTCCTCCTCTGGATCCTCCTCATCAGTGTCCATGGCGTCACCCTCATCATGGCCGTCAATCTCAGAACGTCCTGGGGACGGCAACTCCTGCAGGGGTCGGGGTCGATCACCTCGCCACCATACTCGGCTGGCTGCAACAAGATCGGGTCGTCCTCCATAGGGATAGGGGAGTCTCTCTGAGGTCCCTCAAAACCATACAGGCCTCTCTATACCAGGCCTCAAATCTATGGGGTACAATGTAGGGTCCACCCTGATCTACTAGTACAGTCGTCACATGCCTATGCCACAGCGTGGCGTGCATCAAAATGGAGGGTGATCTGGGTATCCATCTGCACTGGCAGTCCAAAAAGCATCGGCGGTGCCAGCCATCACGGGTACCTGGATCTGTAGAATGAAGGGCAACCACCGCCCGTGAGTCGAAACTCAATAAGCTCACCACTAATCCTAGCGTAGGATAGCGTATACTAGTGGGGTCGGTCCTATCCAGGGACTAGGTTCGCGGTCCAGGGTTCAGACACTCTCAGTCCCTCTCGGTACCAGACCCTCAACGTAATAGTAGACGGCAAGGCATATCATGCAATCAGTTATACAGACGGGCACAAGAAAAACTCCATATGCATGCAGCAGGCCTCATGGCCATGTCGGATCCCAGTGGATCATACTCGGGCCTCAACCGGCCATAACGGATCCCAATGGATCATGCCCGTCTATCACTCCAATTCCCATCAGGGCTCACCAACAGTGCCACTCGGCAAATTTCCTCAACTGCGTATCTGACGCCTTACGTTGGTTTTCTCCCTTTTCCCTCCATTTCCCCGCGTAACACGCCTCTGGGGCACCTTCTCTTGTCACATCTCTGGTGACTCATGCCATGCTTCTCAATGTATGCGGGGCCCACATGATTGCAACCAGCAATTCAGACATAGAGCATGCATGCAATGGTATACAAGCACAAGCACAGAGCACATCAAGAGTCATCGAAATAACACGTGCTCGTCAAGCCACACTATAAGAGATCAAATGCCCCACACACAGTTCCTCGCCAGGCAGGTTCATATAATATCTCATACCATCTCTCTGGTTAAACCCATCTAAATTGAACCCCATCTTGGCGGACTAGGTAACTCGGCCTAAGCCAATCGCCCTTGTTAGTTCCCTGGGAGTTAGTATCCCGCGATTAATGATTTGGTGTTTTAATAACCCCTCGGGTGTAGTTGAATTAGGCTTATCTTGGTTTAAGGCCCGTTAGTGGATTCAGGTCGAATGGGCCTGCAGCCCGTTCTAAAGTTCAAGGCCCATAAAGGTAGTTAGGTCCACTAGGGTAAGTCGGCCCAATACGTGTTTTAAGCCCATTAGTCAAGTTGGGCCAATAAGATTCAGGTCCAATGAAGTGTGTTAGGCCCATTAGACCAAGTTGGGCCTATTAAATTAAGTTGGGCCCAATTAGGTTCTAAGGCCCATTAACCAATCTTAGGCCCATGAATTAATTCTAAGATTAATATAATATTTAGGCCCATTATAAGTATTAAATTCGTGTAGGGCCCAAGCCCATTTTCAAGGACTAGCCTATTAAGCCAATTAGGTTATTTTTGGCCCAAATTGATGTCCTAAGCCCATGTACATTAATGGGCCTCATATTTTAATATTCCAAATTATAGTTGGGCCCACTCAATTGTGATTTTCGTCCATATATGGCCCATTATTAAAACTTGGGCCCAAGAGTTCCAAATCGGCCCAATTATCATGAAATTAGGTCCTAGGCCCGTTAGCTTGCTTTGGCCCACAATCCCACACGCCTATTTCACTATTTGCAGCCCATATATATAATTTCAAGGCCCAAATTGATTCCTCAAATGGCCCTCACGCTCGGCCCATTATACACTCAAGGTTAGCCTAAAGCCCAATTTGCATAATCGCCCATATTATACTCTAATCACCTTGATTAACTACTAACCTCACAATCCATACACATATACAACTAACCTAGGCCAAGATTAGGGAGTGAAGCTTACTAGAGAGGGCCGAAAGTGCGGCGGACGGCGAGGGAAGGGGACGGCGGCCGGCGTTCTTCTCGGCGGCCGAAACCGAGAGAGGAGAGAGAGATAGTGAGGACGTGGCCGGTTCCATGGAGGTGCACAAGGCCACGAAAATAACAAGAAGAAGGGCAAGGTGGCTCACCGAGCGTCACGGAGGCTGGACGGCGGCGACGTTGGCCGGACGACGACGACGATGGTGGCGGTTGGGCGGCCGGCTAGAAACCCGAGAGAGAGGGATTTGGTTACGGTCGATCCGTGACCTTCAAGGCCCAAATGGCCATGGAAAAGAAGAGATGAGGGCTAGGGAGGCTTACCAAGGCAAGGATGAGCGTTGGGGCGCCGGTCCGGCGTGGGACGGGCGGTGGCCGGGCGGTGCTCCACGGCGGACAAGGGCGAAGGAAGGAGAAGAAACCGAAGAAGAAAGAGGGGAGAGAAAAAGGGGTCGGCCGAAAATCCAAATGGGGGATGAGAGAGAGTGAGATAGATTATAATCTATTTTTCAAGAATAAAATGAATTAGTGGGGTTAGGTTTGAATAGTGACTTGATAGGACTTGAATGACACTTGATTGACTTGATTGATTGCCTTGGAAGTTGTGCCATGATGTGATTGATTGATGTGACAATCCGATTGATGTGACAACAGATTTGACTTGCCTCGATTTGCGTGCCAAATGCACCGATCGGGTCCCGAGCGCGAACGAATTTTGGACTGGATTTGTGTCGGTCTATCGAATCTACTCTCAAAAATCCTAATTGGTCTATTCTAAGGATTGAGCATTTACCGGGGCATTTCGGTAATTTTCCATTCACGTCTTGCTTCTCGACGTGCACCGGCTTGTCTGACCTTCAGTCGACATTTCTGAACCGATTTCATTTCTTCATTGTGTTTGTCTTACTGTTTCGATTGCCAATGTCGGATTTCATTTTGTGGTCAATTTCATTAAATACCGACCCTGTCTCAGTCTCAGACCAACGGGCGGCTGATTGGAAAAATTCCCAGATAGCCTTTCCCCTTCGGTTGGTCATCCCAGGGTAGCTAATCCTGAGTGAGCGTCGACCAGAAGTGTATTAACGAAGTATCTCCATTCATTTAGAATCTTCTGATAAATGGGTCGAATTTCAGACTGTCACAATTCTTCCCTCCTTATAAAAATTTCGTCCTCGAAATTTACAATCTACATGTCCTCAGACTCCAAAATCAAAATTACATAGGACTATTCAAACAAGTGCGGGTATTTCTCTTCATCTCATCTTCACTTTCCCAAGTGGCTCCTTCAGTCCCATGGTGCTCCAATGACTTTTGACCAAAGGGATCGTCTTGTCCTGAGCACTTTTCCTTACGATCTTCAATCCTTACTGGCCTTTCCACGTACGAGACGCGGTCATCCCTTCAATGACTTCATGATCGAGTATATGGCCAGGATCTGGCTCATACTTCCTCAGCATCGATACATGAAACACGTTGTGAATCTGCGACAAATTCGGCGGCAGTGCTAGACCGATAGAAAGCCAGTGTCCCGATCTTCTCCAGAATCTCGAATGGCCCCACGAATCTTGGACTTAGCTTTCCCTTCTTGCCAAACCGAGATAGTCCCTCGCATCGGCGACACCTTCAGAAAGACGTGATCTCCAACTCGAAACTCCAAAGGCTTACGTCTCTTGTCTGCGTAACTCTTTCTGTCTACTCTGGGCGGTCCTCAGTCTGTCTCTGAATCACCTTGACTGCCTCCACTGACTGTTGAACCAACTCTGGGCCTGTTTCTTTTCTCGCCAACTTCATCCCAGCAAATCGGTGTTCTGCAGGCCCTTCCATAAACGCTTCAAACGGTGCCATCTTGATACTCTGCTGGTAGCCTGTTGTTGTAGCCAAATTCCACTAAGTGCAACTGTTTCTTCCCAGCCACCTTTGAAGTCGATGACACATGCTCTCAACATGTCCTCCAGTGTTTGATGGTCCTTTCCGACTGACCATCTGTCTGAGGGTGGTAGGCGTACTGAACCTTAACTCTATCCCAGAGCACCCTGCAGACTCTTCCAAAATGTAGCTGTGAAGCGAGGGTCTCGATCTGATACAACGCTTACTGGCACTCCATGCAGTCTTACAATCTGCCTCACGTACAGTTCAGCCAGCTTCTCCAATGTGGAATCCTTTCGCACTGCGATAAAAATGTGCAGACTTGGTCAATCTGTCCACTATCACCCAGATTGAGTCATTTCCTCTCTGACTTCTCGGCAGTCCTGTCACGAAATCCATGTGATGTGCTCCCACTTCCATCTGGGATCTCCATGGTTGTAATATCCTCCAGGCTTGCAATGTTGCCTTTCACCTGTTGGCACGTCAATCACTTGGCTT
>JAGVVM010020897.1:0-20379 GCA_019149425.1 Psidium friedrichsthalianum | reverse complement strand
GTGGCGTCAAAATTATGAAAGATGATGAGATCCGACTGTCAAGTTTCGACAAATTGGATATTATCGAAAAGCTCTCGCTAAGCTCTACTCAACTGTTAAAAAAACAGACGAGGAAAACACAAACACAGAATATAAGGATTTATGTGATTCGATCAAGGTGATCTACATTCACGGGCGAGACAAAACAAGATTCCACTATTGATCAAAAAGTACAGATTTTGGAGGTCTATTACATCAACATCAACCTTAAAAAGAACAAATTTTTCTGCAGTATAAATAGTGCCCCCGAACCCCCATGGAGATCTATTCGCACGCCCAAAAAGAGCCCAACCCGGAGCAAAGTGAATAAATCTCAATCTTTCTTTTTCTTTGTTCTTCACTTTTTGCCCACACAAATAATATATCGTGTCAGGTGATAAACCGGATCGAATACATAAAATTCAAGATATTTTACAGCAACAAATGTCGTCATGTTCAGGCATACGTATAAAAAGGCCGAAAATTAGGTGACACACTATAGAATCAAATCTCTCTGGCGTGCCGGAGATTCTATTAAACAAGTTTTGGAGGCTGTTTGCCCAATCAATTCTACTCCATTCGGCTTTCGCTCTATGTGAAGATGAAGATGAAAACAAATATGTACCTAAATAATCATAGAGGCAATTGGATCCGAGGTGAAGATGAAGTTCGAAGTCAATTCCGTAACTGCAGGGATCCTAATCGCTGATCTAGGAGGCACGTCTATGGCATAGAATTGGGAGATGGAAGGTGTGACATCTCAAAATTAACTCACTGAGATAATGTCCGCTTTTTAACCGACCCAAAACGAGCCTCCTAATTTTGTCCTTTGGTGCTTAGTTGGGAGCACTCCCAAGATGGGCGGGGTGATCTTCTCGAAAGGTGTCCACCCATACGTTACAGGACAAAAACGAGAGGGTTGGTATGGGACAAGTCAAGCTGGACTATGCCTCAAACTAGGGATGTCCCAGAAGAAACCAAAACCATCCAACGGCAAGAACATATGGAATATGAGAAGATCACGTCGCCATTGAAGCGTTCTTTGATTGGACCAAGGAAGTAGAGAAACTTGTCGAGACGATGGATGGGCTTAAAATGCAAGTCAAGCTTGTCTTGACAAGTGTGAAAGGGGTACTACTGTAAGCAAATGGAGATTTCTTCTCATGTACTACGATAATCATTCATTTCATAAGCTTCAAAATTATTCGCAAGCACATAGGAAAGATCGTAATTCGTTCTCTAGTTGGTCGTGTTTTCCTCCATCTCTGATTGGAAAAAATAGTTAAAAGTATGGACATCCCTCATATTTATGTTTAGTCAAATTTGCATGTTAGTCAAGTCCAAAATTTGTAACTCCCGCATGTCGACGTTGAACGATACCAAAGAAGGGTGTAGTAAGGGCGTTTCCATTATTCTCAATTTGCAATAGTTATTATTCAGAACGTTTAACTCCCGATGACATATTCATTTTGTATACTCCTAAGTGTCATCGAGTATATCTATTAATAACAGTATTCCATCCATCTTAGGAACAGCCATTCGTACCAAAACCTAGCTTTCCTCCGGCAACATCGTAGATAACCTCAAACGTTCTCTGCTGCGTGTTACCATAGATGCCCAGACTGCTATCAGCACGATTCGCTGCAAAGGCTAGGCAAATTTGAGTGTCCTTGATAAAGTATAATATTCCGCTAAGGTCCAGATTGACGTCGACTCCGCCAGCGAAAGAGAATGTTATGAGGGGGACCGAGAATGTGCTCTCTTTGCTAAAGTCATAGCAAGTATCAAAGAGGGAAACCGCCGGTGCCATCGTGTAATTTGCCATTGCTGTTCTAAATGCGGCTCTCAAGGCACTATAAGCTGTCGGAGGCAATCGTGTAATGACAGTTCCCGAGTCGATGATGGCGCCTCCACTCGAAAAAACTGTTGATGGTATCGATAGGCGTTTCCCTCCTACACTGATTCCTTCGATACTTATTCCGTAGAATTGTGAGCTTTGTGGGATCTTTAATAACAGGGTGAAGCTAACCGAGCTTGATACTTTGCTGTCTTTGCCGAAAGTCAAGTGTCCGGTGGAGCTAGCAGAGGAGGGCAAGCAGTAGGAGAAATACTTGCCATATTTGGCTGCGGTTTGTTGCACGATGGAGATCTTGTCATCAGATAGTCCCATCAAACCTGCTTCTCCGTGGAAAAGGCCTTGGTTGTTTTTCCCGCAGCCGAATTCAAAATTGTCGATCACCTCAGTCGGCTTTAGAGTCAACTTCTCGGTTGCGAAGAAACCAGCCGTAGTTGAATTGTCACCGTATCGAATGGAATATAGACATGTCGATCCAGAACATCCCGAACGACCTGAAGATAGAGCACAACACATTGCTTTAATTAGCTCTAGTTATTCCAGTGATGGTTTTTCACACTAAGAAACCGAGATTCCTCATCTATGCTTCAAGAACATTCTAGTAAGACATATTATTACCAAGTTGAGAGCATGACGTAGAGGCGCATGAGATATTAGCATAGGACGATGATTGAGATGGGTTAAAGAGCGGTTCGGACTGATTGTAGCAAGATCCGACGCACGGCTGGCACTGGGTCCACGTGAGGGGGCTGCCGGTGTCAAATGCAAGAGTGAGATCCTTTTTGGTGTGCCGAGGCCGATTGTTACCACGTAATTGCCAGTACCGATGGTGGTGCCGGACTTCGCCGGAAGTGTGGCCACGGCCGAAGCTTCTAGGTCGTCGCTGCTGTTGGAGGAGTGGGACTGAATCCACTTGACCCTTGATTCATCTTGGAGCAGGAGTTTAGTGTGATTTAGAGGATTGGGGTCTTGAACAAGGTGAGAGCACGGGCCATGCTTGTGAATTACTTCCAAGGTCGACTTTCGGTTGCTAGCTAAAAGCATGTAATGTGAGAGTAAGAGATCATGGTAAACGGTAAGAAGATAACGCGTTGGCAAAAGAAAAGGGTCGTTCTACTTTTCCAGTCAACTCTTAAATAATTGTGATGAAAGTTGACTGGGGACGACCAAGTCGTCTACTACGCGTAGCAAGAGACTTAGCTTTTTGAATCGGAAAAATGACGAGGGAGCATCCGGCTTAATCCATGGGCTCTCAAGCTCAACTCAATTTAAACAACCCCCCGCACACATAAAAAAAATCAACATGATCACCATCATTTGTATGACCACCAAATGTTTATATTCAGCCCGCTCTAATGCGTAGGCGACAGATTATCTGGCTGTATGTCTTCTTCTAATCATCCTCTTACCTCTTAAATTTCCTCATTAATATGATTATAATCATTATTTGAACAAACAGTTTAAAGCAAAGCCTACTTAGCCAAGCTAGATGAGAACCAAAAGGGTAGTACGAATCCGTGGTCACTCACAGGTGCAAGGCATGACTTTGTATGCCCTGCTTTCGCTCCGTCCTGTGGTTCATGTTCGATTATCACGGGCACCGCATTGAACCAATCTTGTTCATGTTCGAGTTCGTTCATGATCCGAAAAGTCACTTTCCCACCGAACATAATTACAATACATATCCATATATAACAGATATGTCGAACGATGGATAATTCCATGGGGAGTGGGAGAGAGAGAGGAGGGAGGGGTAGAGAGAGAGAGAGAGAGAGAGAGACCTTTGCTAGTGGAAGGCGAGCAAGAAGGAGAAGGCAATAGAGAGCTGATTGATGCAGTGCGGCTTGTGATCTTCCCTTCTACTCCAAAAGTATAACCTTTGTGCATGAACCAAATCATGAGGATATGGAGAGAGAGAAAGAGGCGAGCCCCATTGAACACGCAGAAAGATGAGCCCGCCATCAATCTGGAAGAGAAATAAATAAATTGCTCAGCCAAATCATGGCCTCTAATGCCCCCTCGTTCTGCCTTTTATATAGGATTTTCGACCGGCAATCGTGCGTCATCCTTCTTAAGATTTATTACATCATTCCGTCAATTCGGTCATTTTTTCTTTAATTTTGTACTAATTAGTTATTGGAGGAACGAGCCACCAATAGGCATTGGCCGCTTTCCTCCGCTCAAATTCAATTTTGTTGACAAACACTGCTGAGCATTTAGGAGGAGAAACCCCAACTTCAGCTGCATTTTCTACTCAGATCCTAAACATTTTTTTGCCAGAGGATCCTATTAAGCAATAAAAAAAAGCTAAAATCAATAAAAAAAAATTCCACATAATATTAAAAAATTAAAAATAAGCAAAAGAATTATTTTAAAAAAGCTAAAAAAAAAAAAGTATAGCCCTCACCATTGCTACCCCCACCATCACTAACAAGGGTGAGGGATGGCCGAGCAATGTTGCCGAGCCCCATTAACCCCCATCAAGACCTCCCCAGGTTTTATGAGGTCGGCCTTAGCACAGGTCGCCGGGGCTTGGCAACTCCCCTTGGCCATTCCCCACCATGGTTGACGATGGTGGGGCGACAGTGGCGAGGGGCTATGCAAGCCCCTACCATTGTAACTTTTTTTTTATATATTTCTATATATATATATATATATTAAAATTTTTAGTTTATTTTTTTATTAATTTTAATTTTTAAACTTATTTTTAAGTTTAAAAGTCTATGTTGCCTGATTTTTTTAAAAAAATTGCCATGTAATGTTAAAAAATTAAATTGACCAAAAAATATTAAAAACTTAAAAATAGATGACATGTATTTTGTTTGATGGAATTTTTTATTATTGACACTTAAATGATAATTTTTTTTTTCAATTTGATATTTAAGTGAGTTAGTAAAAAAACATTAACGTTAAGGTGAATATTATACATAAATATTAAATTTAAGTTGTCCTTTTGTAATTAATATGGAGTACATGCAGTCCCTGCATATTTCTTTGAACACACCATGATGTTGACGTTTACCGGGCGATTTTCTGTGTGGGCCAAATGTGGAAATGCCGTTCCGGTCATGAGCGCGTGACGGCGAATGTGGGGCTCAAACACTTTAGTCAAAAAGAAAGAGGGGAGAGAGAGAGAGAGAGAGAGAGTCAGTCAATCAACCAATTACCCGCGATGCGCAAATGACTTTTCCTGAGAGAGAGAGTCAATCAATCAATCAATTGCACGCGATCCGGAAATGACTTTTGCTTGACATGGACCTCGGACCCTCCTCCGTTGGTTCACGTCCCTTCTTTTATTTCTTCTTTTTAATTCATGTCCAAATATTTCTCCCAAGTCCTTCGTCAAGGCTCAGCTAAAAAAAAAAATTGAAAAGTACTTTCAGAATAATAATTGCTCGAAATAATTTGACAATAAAAAATAAATATTGATGAAAATATTCAAACTTAAGTTATTGTCGATGATGAAAATCTTTTTTATTGATGGATTATTTTAAACGATTATTTTTAGAAAAGAATTTTTCAAATCAACTATTTTTTGGGAAACCAATGAAATTCTTGCTCACAGGTTTTAACATCAATCTTAGTTTTGAGAATAGGCTCGATTGGTTGAGAAAGCCCCACCGGCACCGAAAATCAATGACTCGTCAACTACGTTCCATTAGTCTACATATTTAATTATATAGCCAGTAGTCGATTTTGTCGAGCATATTTAACAGTAGAAGAATTAGGCAAAAATTTCCCAACTTTGAGTACTGTATTAGCATTTTTATTGCAGGGTAAGTCAAGAAACTCAAACGACTTAAACTTACAAGAGAAATCTTGGCCAAAAGAATTTTCTTTAATTGATCAGTCATGAGTGATTTCACAGCCAAGCAATAAACAAAATTTCAAAAAATGGATTTTTCAATTTCATCAAATAAAAAATAATTATTTATTTTTAAACTACTACTGGTGTCCGCACTCATAGGAAGGGAATCCAAGAGCTATAGTTGTCTCCGATGATGTAAAGGGCCACCAAACGATGCGAAACTAGGGTAGAGCCTGAGCCTACCTCAATAGCTAACATACTTATCAACTTCTTAAGATGAACCTCAGGTTGGTCCATGTCAATATGGTCCTCCCAAGAGGCAACGAACTCCCGAGGGATACCATGGCAGAGGGTTGGAATAGTAGGATTAACTCGTTTGAAAACCACAAATCCACAAGGGTGAGCTTATGCCCCGCGAATAAAAGTCTAACCCAATAGCATGCAAGCATTGAAATTAGAATACATATCATCAACAGTTCGAAGATCATATGCATGCAAGAGGATATATTTCATTCTATTTATAATGGTTTCATATGCAATGCAATGCAACCACTGGCTCATCGAGAGTCGTCCTCACTTATAACTTTTCATGTGGCATCTTTTTCCCCAAAAGGCATTCTAGATTGCATGATGGATAGGAGCAATTTTCAAACTAATTGAAAGCATCTCACTCCCATCTGGCTCCATGAGGTATTATCCCAGTTCACATGAAGTGCAAGGGAAATTAATGACCCATGCCAAAAGCATCTCGACTTCCATAACACCTCAAGGTATCATCATAGTTCGCACGAAGCTTAGAAGCAATTACTGAATAAATCAAAAGCATCCCGATTTCCTACAGGCTCCGTGGGGTATAGTAACACCATGAGATGCCATGCTATGCATAAATTATGCGATTTACCTTTCTCGACACCTCTTCCAGTAGAAATTTCAATCATTCAATAATCATGCACAATAGGTGAGATTTCTTCAACACAAATCATATCGATTTTATGAAAATGAATGTATGATCAAATATTGTTCTATTGTCTATCTAAATCAAAAGAGATTTCAAAGATTCAATTGATAGGTTTTCATGAAAATGATGTTATTACCAACCATCGACATGTAATTCAAACCTCAATCTATATAGACTATAAAAGTTAGAAATCTACTCACCTTAGTCTTTTAACGGCGAAACTACGATGACGAGCAAATCCAAAGATTGATGACGGACCAAAGGCATGAGTAATAGAGGGGCTTTGTGTGTGAGAGGTAAGGTAAGAGCGCTTTCCAAAGAGGTTTTAACGATTGAATGACGAAATAAACTTACGCCGGGATCTATTTATAAGAAGAATTAGCTATCGGACCAACGAATCACAATATGACATCTGTCACGGTCGACCACGTATGGGCGACACGTGGCTAGCATGCATGTTGCCACGTGGTACATACGCATGTTGCCACATAGAGCACATTGTCGCAACCCGAAAGATTTTATTACGATCCAATTCGAGTGAACGGATTATCAGGTTAATTAGATTAACTAACCTAACGCGGACCCTCCCAAGCCCTACCGAATTGCAACTTTGGTTTTTTGTTTAAATGATTTTAAGATTTGGAGTTGCCACTAATCGTTCTTGGTAGGTCGATTAGAAACCTCAATAAATTAGCGGGAGAACTAATTTATTTTGCGAACCAGAAATTATGAGTTCGGGGACTTGGTTGCGTTAGATTACTCTAACGTCCTTTCAGTACCAATTTCATGAACAATCACTTGGGATTATTGGGAAAAAGTTTGGGTCAAACTGACCAGAAGGGTAAAATGGTCATTTTCAAAGCTCGGAAAGTGAAAACAGGTCAACCCAGTTGAATGTGGTCATTCCTTATTTTCCACAATTTCTGAGAATTTTTCTGAATTTTCCGAGATAATTTACCCATAACGGGAAAAATCATCATTTTGAAAATATCATGAAGGCAAATCATCAAAAATAGGATTGGCCAGTCGAAATGGCTCGTTTCCTGATTTTTGGGATTTTTCTGAATTTTCTGAAATTTTTCAAGACAATTTGCCTATGAGGGGCAATATCGTCATTTTTGAAAAGATTAGGAGGGGAAGTCACCAAAAAAGGATTGGCCAGTCGAAATGGCCCGTTCCCTAATTTTCATGATTTTTCTAAATTTTCTGAAATTTTCAAGACAATTTACCTATGAAGGGCAAAATCGTCATTTTTGAAAAGATCAGGAGGGGAGATCCTCGAAGCTATGATTGGCCAGTCGAAATGACCCGTTTCCTAGTTTTTGGAATTCTTCTGAATTTTCTGAAATTTTCCGAGACAATTTACCTATAAGAGGCAAAATAGTCATTTTGAAAAATCAGGAAGGAAATTTATCAAAAATAGGATTGGACAGTCGAAATGGCCCGTTAGCTAATTTTGAGATTTTTCTGAATTTTCAGAATTTTTCGAGACGATTTTCCCATAAGGGGCAAAATCGTCATTTCGAAAATTTCAGAAAGGAAAATCATCAAAAATAGGATTGGCCAGTCGAAATGGCCCGTTTCCTAATTTTTTGGATTTTTAAGAATTTTTTCGACATTTTCCGAGACAATTTGGGCAAAATCGTCATTTTGAAAAAATAGGAAAGGAAACTCGTCAAAAATAGGATTGGCCAGTCGAAATGGCCCGTTTCCTAATTTCTGAGATTTTTCTAAATTTTTCAGAATTTTTCGGGACGATTTGCCCATAAGGGGTAAAATCGTCATTTCAAAAATTTCAGGGAGGAAAATCATAAAAAATAGGATTGGCCAGTCGAAATAGTCTGTTTCCTAATTTTTGGAATTTTTGAGAATTTTTGAAATTTTTTGAGACAATTTACCCATAAGGGGCAAAATCGTCATTTCGAAAAAATCAGGAAGGAAATTCATCAAAAATAGGATTGGCAGTTGAAATGATCCGTTTCCTAATTTTTGAGATTTTTCTGAATTTTTCAAAATTTTTTGAGACAATTTGCCCACAAGGGGCAAAATCGTCATTTGCAAAAATAGGAAAGAAAATTTATCATAAATAGGATTGGCCAATCGAAATGGCCCGTTTTCTAATTTTTGAAATTTTTGGGAATTTTTTGAAACTTTCCGAGACAATTTACCCATAAAGGGCAAAATCATCATTTTGAAAAAATCAGGAAAGAAATTCATCAAAAATAGGATTGGCCAGTCGAAATGTTCCGTTTCCTAATTTTTCTGAATTTTTCTGAATTTTTCGAGACAATTTGCTCATGAGGGGCAAAATCATCATTTTGAAAAAATAGGAGAGGAAATTTATCAAAAATAGGATTTGCCAGTCGAAATGGCTCGTTTCCTAATTTTTGAGATTTTTCTAAATTTTTCAGAATTTGTCGAGACGATTTGCCCATAAGGGGCAAAATCGTCATTTCGAAAATTTCAGGAAGGGAAATCATCAAAAATAGGATTGGCCAGTCGAAATGGCCCGTTTCCTAATTTTTGGGATTTTTTAGAATTTTTTAGAATTTTCCAAGACAATTTACCCATAAGGGGCAAAATCGTCATTTTGAAAAAAATTGGGAAGGAAATTCATCAAAAATAAGATTGGCCAATCGAAATGGTTCGTGTCTTAATTTTTGAGATTTTTCTGAATTTTTCTGAATTTTTCGAGACAATTTGCCCATAAAGGGTAAAATCGTCATTTTGAAAAAATAGGAAAGGAAATTCATCAAAAATAGGATTGGCCAGTCGAAATGGCTATTTTTCTAATTTTGAGGCTTTTGAAAATTTTTTGAAAATTTTCTGATTTTTTTGGAATATTTTTTAGGATTTTTTTTTATGATTTTTATGAATTTTTTCATTTTTTGGATTTTTATCGCATTTTTTTGAATTTTTATTTATTATTTCTAATCCGAAGGCCACAGAGGTGACACGTGGCAAATTCGTGACCACCATATCAGAAATACTTTTTTATTTTCGAAAAAGAAATTTTTTATGATTTTTTTATTTTAAAAAATGGGCTGCTGACGTTGCATGACACGTGGTATCCACATCAGTGCCATCTCGGTCGTTGACCAGTCAAAGACCCAAGGTTGAAGATGATCGCGGACGGCTGAGAGCTTCTTGGCGACATCCAACGGTGAGATTTTTTCCGATTTGGGCAATCTTGGGCTCGTTGGAATCGTTTCAACGCAGGCTATAACATATCCAAAATCTAGCTTGATCTAATGGTGGGATCAAAAGTTATGGAGCCCAAAAAGTTCGGCCATGGTGGAAACCGATCTCACATTTCATGCAATATCAACCAAAACTAATCACACCACAAGTATATAAGGAGTTCATAAGTACTTACTTGATGTCCTGATCACTCCAATCGACATTGAAAATGAGCTCATGAGCTCGAAGTAGGTTCTAAGGTTCGTGACATCGGCTCGAAGGTTTTATGCAATGAAATCACAAAACATACATAGATTCGAGGTCAGCAAGTGCTAAGGAAGATACATAACCAAAAATAATAGAAATCGATGAAGGAACGAAGAATCCGCCATAGACAAACCTCTGAGTGCTTGACCATGGCACTTGCTTATTTCGGTGACGAAATGGCGAACGAAGGGGTTCGAGACATTCATTGTGGAAAGGGCAATCTTCGAGTTCGCTTTTGCACTAGGAGCTTCGACGTATCTCTTGAAGTTTTCCGGCCAAGCGCTTCGACAGCGTCTATGACAATTCTTCCTTTTGGATTCGGTCCAAGGAATTCGTGGATGACCACTGCAGCCTTCGAAGAGATTTTTCTCTTTTTCTTTTTTTTTTGTAAAGATCAAAGTCCTTATTTGCAAGCCAGTGCGCCCCCTTTCTCGACTCTTGTGCGTGAATTCTCTATCAAAAAGCCTCTTTTTTTCTCACTTTCCACCCCTCTTTTTTAACGTATTCTAACACCAAATTATGAAGATAGTGGGTGTCCTCCAAAGTGACCATCGTAGGGACTTCTTCTTTTTAGGAGTGAATGGGAAATAGTTCCCCTTTTCTTTCTCTTTTATGAACGTGAACCCATGTTCAAGAAGGAAGAATAAAAAAAATCTTTTGTCCCCTTCCTTGATCAAAGCATCATATATGGTCGGGTCCAATTTTTGTTGCTTTGTTCCTTTGATAGTTTTCTTCAATCCAATGATCATATGGCAAATGCTTTTGCCATAACCACTAGTTACGCTCTCAGTTTCTTCTGGAGAAAGTTCAGTCACCTCCTCGAATTCGCCTTCTTTTGGTGGCCTTTTCAATGCCCGATGTTGCAATAGAATTAGCAAAGCTCTCAGTTTCCATGTCATCGATATATTCTCGAAGAATTGTTTTTCTTGACTTGGAACCCAGCATTGTTACAAAATGCAATGCAGAAACAATAAATATGCAATGCATGGAAAAATATTTTTGGTGAGAATTAATTTTCAATTTTTGTGCAATATATAAATGAAAATAAAAAATCAAAATTTAGGTGTCAACACACATGGATGCTATCATGTGGTTAGCCACGCGTATGACATATGCTGCCACGTGTCCCTCTCTCATTAGCCATGTGCTTGGCATGTGGCCCCCTACATATCGGCGTGCTCCCATTGTCCTCATTTTATCCAGTTCTAACGTACTTGGCCCAATCAGGACCTATCATGCACAGCCTCGTCATCGCATTATTATCTCATAACACTCAAGATAATCTATTTGGGGTTTTGGGGTCATGACAAGTTTCCTCTCCTTAGAAAATTTCATCCTCGAAATTCAATTCATATCCCCCTCTTTCAAATAATTAGGGGTACTTTTGTGTCATTGTTTCCTCACGTTTCCATGTCGCTTTTTTGACATCATGGTATTTCCATAATACCTTAACCAAAGGGATAGTTTTATTTGGAGGACTTGTTCTTTCCGATCTAGTATTTGTATGGGTTCCTCAACATATCTAATCCTTTCACCAATATCTAATTCCTCAAAGTTTAACACGTGACTAGGATCAAGGTGATACTTTCTTAGCATAGGTACATGAAAAAAATCATGTACTTGAGATAACTTTGGCGGTAATACCAATTTATAAGCTAGGTTGCCAACTTTTTCAAGAATCTTGATGGGTCCTACAAATTTCGAGCTTAGTTTTCTTTTTACCCCAAATCTTGAGATTCCCCTTGTAGGTGATATCTTCAAAAATACATGATTATCTACTTCGAATTCTAACAGTCTTTTCCATCTGTCAGCATAGCTTTTCTTTTGGCTCTGAGCGACTTTGAGTCTCTCTCATAGAACTTTAACGGTATCGATCATAATTTGAACCAATTTTGGCCCCATTAGACTTCGTTCCAATGTATGCGAGTTCTACAGGTTCTAACATATAGTGCCTCAAACGGTGCTATGCCTATACTTTGTTGGAAACTATTATTATATGCAAATTTCATAAATGTAAGTTCTCTTCCCAACTGCCTTCGAAATCAAACACACATGCTCGCAACATTTCCTCTAATATCTGAATTACTCTTTCACACTACCTATCTATTTGCGGATGAAATGCAATGCTATATTATAGCCTTATTCTTAAGGCACTTTGTAGACTTTTTGAAAAGTTTGATGTGAACCTTGGATCTTGATCCGACATTATGGTAACTGATACACCATATAACTATACTATTTCCTTAATGTACAGATTCGAAAGATGATCTAAACTGTGATCCTTTCTCATAGCTAAGAAATGAGCACTTTTGGTCAATCGATCCACTATTACCTAGATGGAATCATGATCTCGTGATGTTCTTGAGAGTCCTTCCACAAAATTCATTGTGATATGCTCTCATTTCCATTCAAGGATTTCTAATAGTCTAAGCATTCCTGCTGGCTTACAATGCTCTACTTCTATCTATTAACATATCAAACACTTTTCGACGCATTTAGCAATATCCTTTTTCATCCCATTCCACCAATAGTGTTGGTGGAGATTACGATAACTCTTTGTATTTTTGTGATGAATACGATACTGACTTTGATGTGCTTTAGATAGAATTGTTTCCCTCAATTCCTTTTCACCTAGTATGCGCAACTGTCCTTAGAATCTCATAGTTCCATCATCAGTTATATGGAAGCCAAGTCTTTTTCCTTTTAGCATTTCTTCCCGAGTTTCTAATATTTCATGATCTTCGTGTCGTAACACTTTGATCCTTTGAACAATATCAAGTTCTATCCTTAAAGTGGCTAGAACACTTGTTGCCTACCTCCAACTTGAACTTTGAGCATAATGCTCCTTTTAATAAGTTTCATTCTCGAATCATCATAGTTGCCACTTGTGTAGATTTCCAACTAAGGGCATATGCGACTTTATTTCATTTTCTAGGGTGATATAATATCTCGCAATCATAATCCTTTAATAGTTTTATCCACCTTCTTTGTCCCATATTCAACTCCTTTTGTGAGAATAAATATCTAAGACTCTTATGATCCGTGTATATCTCAAATTTCTCTCATAAAGGTAATGCCTCCATATTTTCAATGCAAAAACAATTGCAGCTAATTCCAAGTCAGGTCAGAAAGAATATCGTCTTAGGTGGCTAACGACCAATAAAAAATTTTACACATGCGGAAATGTTTAATAATACATACAATTAAAATAAATAAGGATAGAATAGTAAGATTACGTATCATTTATAACAGCCAGTTTAATTATTTTTTATTTTTTTTCACTCATTAACATATTTATATATAGCACGTACATTTTTTTTTTTAATATTTTTTTACCATTTATCCTA
Source organism: Psidium friedrichsthalianum (assembly GCA_019149425.1). Lineage (NCBI taxonomy): Eukaryota > Viridiplantae > Streptophyta > Magnoliopsida > Myrtales > Myrtaceae > Psidium > Psidium friedrichsthalianum. The sequence continues at coordinate 6,946 of JAGVVM010020897.1, read as the reverse complement.
ATGGGTCGGGCAATTAATGGGTCGGGCAGGGTTTAAATAGAGGCTACTACTCCATCGTCCATTATCCATAACCTTGGACCTAAAATATGGTAACCTAACGGGGTGAGAAATATATCTCAATGAGTTAGCACCTAAGCCCGGATAGATAGAAGATGATTCGAATAACCAATAGTATGCCATAACAACTAATATTTTTACAAATACTAGCGAATAAAGTTTTTCTCTTGTAATCCAATTGTAGGCAGTCACAAGATTTTTTTGCACGCGACTGTTGACTTAACAGCAAGCATGTCTTTTGTTTGTCCGTAAGATTCAATACGACTGGCATGATACGAAACTATCAGGAAAAAATCGTACACGACTGGTGTGACAGAACACTATGACTGATAGTGTCTTTTGATAGTCTGTAATATTCGTACGACTGGCATGACACGGAACTACCATAAATACCGTACGACTAACACAGATTTAAAAATTTTTTATATGACCACCTTCAAGAATTATAAAACTAGCCAATTTACAATTTTTCAATTGAACACGAATAACAAGTTTATTATTCAGTAAACAAAATCACTCTTATTATTTAATCGGTCTTCGATCTCAAGCAAATAATGATATCATAAAAATTTATTTTTAAACAAACGACCACTAATGGCTACTAAACTGCCAATCAGTCAGTCAAACAATTCACCGGTCACTCAGCTCTAGTCTATTACTCACTTGCGATCACAATTTCAGTCAACCAGTTTTTCTAATTTTCAACTAGCCACTGACCACCTTGGTACTTAATCTAACTTATTTAATTGCGGTCATTTAACCTAAATCCGATCTCTACTAATCTGACCATAATTAAACTACTCAAATATCTTTTAAATTAATTAATTTATTAATTAATACCAAATGTATAATGCCTTAGTCAAGGATTAGAGACTGACTCACTACGTGTTGGGAACAATGTACGAACACAGATTGATCTGGCCAGAGCAGTAGACTTCGGCTAGCGACGGCGGCGGTCGGCGAGCGGTAGTGACGGCTGGCGAGCGGCGGCGGTTTTCAGCGAGGACGGCGCGGCTGATGGTGACAACGGTAACTACGACGCGAGTTGCAGCGAGCTGGGGCGGTGGTCGACTGGCAGTTGGAGGCGGCAGCTGGAAGCGAGCTCCGGTGACAACGATGACAACGACGCATCGACTGGATGGCAGGAGGCACCGGTTAGCTGCTGGAGACGGCGGGCGGAGGTGACGATTGGTGGCAACAACGCAATGGCTGATGATGCGACCGAAAAAGGGTGGCTAGGCGAGGTGAATGGCGGACGGCTCACGGAGGAGCAGTGGTGGTCGACGGCTAACAGGCTGGACGCGCGGGGTGTCTGCTCGGCTGGACGGCGACGATGTGAGATGGAGGTGGAAAGTGGTGGCGCAGTGATGGCGACGAGGGGAGGTTGGCTGGGCAACGACGGAATAGCAGCAACGACGGCGGCGAGCTCTGGCCAATGTTGATGCAGCTGCGGCGGTGACGGAGGACGGCAGTGGCATCGACGGGCTGCTGGAGGGTGAGCAGTAGCAGCGACGACGACAGAGTTGCAGTAAGCCAGACGATGGGGGAGGTTCGGCCAAGCCAAAGAGCAAAACCAGAAGGGGAAGAAAAGGAGAAGGCTCGTGCGGTAGAAAGAAAAAGGAAAGAAACTTTCCCCCGTGCTACGGTGAATTCTGGGGGGAAAGTACAAGTGGAGGTGGGGTAAATGATGGAGGGGGCAGAAGGTTGACCTAGGGAAGGATGCACGGCAGGGGGGAAAAAGAGACAGATGGTGGGTGGGGGAGAAAAATTGGCTGAAAAAAAGAAACGTCACATAATGTGCTTATAAGGACTTTAATAACGTTTGATTTATTTTTTAATAATCCTTAATTATTTTTGGACACCTTTACTCCGTTTCTTAACTTTTTCTTTTCCAAATATAAAATCAATTTCACATGACAATCTTGAATATTTTTGACACAAAAAATTGACAGATCTTTCATTTTGGATATTTGTAGTGAAACAGATATACATCGCAATGAAAAAGAGAATTCCATTTTCTTCTAAAACTATCTTTCTTTGTTATATTATACACATGATGTTGTTCATATTCCTCTATTATTTTGTGCGAAATTAGAATAAGGTTTGTTGTATCTTATGAGGACGGCCGTTAGAACTATCGCATCTTGTTTCATATTCGAATGACGAAATTATCCTAAGGACAGCGCATGTACACCTCAAGATATTTGATCTTATTGTTTCATCTTTTTACAATAATTTCCAACTAGTCTGATTTTTTCATATTATCTACCATTTCTTCCAACAATTTTTATGAAGTTCAACAATTATTCCAATGATACATTGGCAAAATGACACAAATGGTACCTGAACTTTGACCTAATATATAATGTAGTCCCTTAACTTTCAATTGATAAATATGGTCCTAACTTCAACTCAATGTACAAATCTATTCCCTTAACTTTTAATTTGACCAACATATTTTCTGAATTTTGAACATGTTCAAGTCAATCTCTGAACTTGAATCAATGGAAGGATGATATTGAACTTCTTCTTATAGTTCATAGATCATATTGGTCAAATTAAAATTTCAGAGACGAAATTGTATATTGGATCAAAGTTTGGGATCATATTAATCAAATTAAAAGTTCAGGAACTATATTACACATTGAGTCAAATTTTAGGGACTGTCTGATCCTTATCCCTAGAGAATTCAAACCAAAACGGTTTGACTGGTTTTCCTGTTCTTGATCGGTTTGACCGTCCCAAATCAGTTGGGTGGGGAGGGAGGGGAGAGAGAGAGAGGCCATCATCCGAATACAAGTCAGTGCAAAGATGGAACTTCCGGGCCTTCCTCTTTGGACTTTATTCTGTGGACTGTTCGCATACATGCGCTAAAGAGAACCGATTGAGATTTTAGGTTGTTATTGAATAAGAAAACTTATGAACAATCATGCCCGACAAATGCTACCAACTTCTATTAGCTGTTGGATCTAATTGGTGTACTTAGATGCATTTATCCATAAGACTTCAAGGCATAACTTGTAAGAAGAAAGGTAAGAATACCAGGAGCTTAGCTATCTCGGAACTTATCTCAGCGAATTGCGTGGAAGGACCTACTATAACAAAAGTTTCTCCTCCTAGTGAGAATCCATCGACAGCAACGTTAAAATGCTTGAACGCTCCGCTCGTTTTGTGAAAACTGAATGATTTTTGAAAATATGATCACTTGTATTGGTTGAATAACTAACTATGTATTCATTATCGGCCATAAGTTATATCTACACATTTTGTGGATGATAAAAAGTATTTTTTGTTCATTTATTTTTGTAATCGATACTAGCGATCATTTTTTGGAAACTGCTTTCCAAATCATTCTTCAAGCAATACTAGCAATCATATTTTTAGAAGATATTTTTCAAATTATTCATTTTTCACTAAATAAAAGGAGGCTAAAGAGGATAATAGATGATAAACAATAGATTTATTAGAGTCTCGTGGACTTTTGGAGAGAGAATAGTAAAGTTAGCTACCTTTTTAACGGTAAAGATAAACATAGATACTAAGGGCTTGCTTGGTAATACTCAAGATTCTTTGATTCTTGTTCTTTTGTTTTCAGGAACAAAAAAAGAATAGAAATCTATTTGATAACGTCAGTTATATTTCTTTCTCGCAAACAAAATTGTTCATAGGAACAGATTTGGAATAGAAACAAGAAGCAAAAAAAAAAAGTAGCTTTTGATCTTGGGAACAAAAAAAGAACAATGTATTTTAGAAAAACATGCTTAGTGTAACTTATACTCATCTTTATAACTATGAGTCCACTGCCTCCACTATCTCCGATCGCTACCACTAGCCATCGGTCATCGCCGGCCAGTCTCGGTCCTCTTCACCTCTAGTGATATTTTTATAATTAAATAAAAGAAATTGTGAATAGTAATTTTTAGAATCATACCAAACGCATTTTATGTTCTTTTCCTATTCTGAGATAAAAATTTTGTGTATTTACCAAACATGCTCTTTTGCTTAGAAACTATTCAGGGAACAGAATTAGAAAAAATCGTTTCTACTCAGAAATTTTTGCTTGGAACAAAACGTTGTCAACAGGTCCTAAACCTTGGAGGGCATTACATGCATTGGATTAGAGAAGAGATGAATGAAGCTTATTGATAAATGATGAGAAAACTGTCATATTGCATCTCCCTTCTAAGTTCTTTCAAAATGGTGCCGTCAAAATTATGAAAGATGATGAGATCCGACTGTCAAGTTTCGACAAATTGGATATTGTCGAAAAGCTCTCGCTAAGCGCTACTCAACAATGTCGTCATGTTCAACATACGTATAAAAGGTTGAAAATTAGGTGATACACTATAGAATCAAATCTCTCTGGCGTGCCGGAGATTCTATTAAACGAGTTTTGGAGGCTGCTTGCCCAATCAATTCTACTCCATTCGGCTTTTGCTCTATGTGAAGATGAAGATGAAAAAAGATGTACCTAAATAATCATAGAGGCAATTGGATCCGAGGTGAAGATGAAGTTCGAAATCGATTCCGTAACTGAAGGGATCCTAATCGCTGATCTAGGAGGCATGTCTACGGAATAGAATTGCGAAATGGAGATGGAAGGTGTGACATCTCAAAATTAACTCACTGAGATAATATTCGCTTTTTAACCCGACCCATAACGAGCCTCCTGATTTTGTCCTTCAGTGCTCAGTTGGGAGCACTCCCAAGATGGGCGGGGGTGATCTTCTAAAAGGTGTCCACCCATACGTTAAAGGACAAAAACGAGAGGTTTGGTATGGGACAAGTCAAACTGGACTATGCCTCAGACTAGGGATGTCACAGAAGAAACCAAAACCATCCAACGGCAAGAACATATGGAATATGAGAAGATCACTTCGCCATTGAAGCGTTCATTGATTGGACCAAGGAAGTAGAGAAACTTGTCGAGACGATGGATGGGCTTAAAATGCAAGTCAAGCTTGTCTTGACAAGTGTGAAAGGGGTACTACTGTAAGCAAATGGAGATTTCTTCTCATGTACTAAGAAATCATTCATTTCATAGGCTTCAAAATTATTCGCAAGCACATAGGAAAGATCGTAATTCGTTCTCTAGTTGGTCGTGTTTTCCTCCATCTCTGATTGGAAAAATTGTTAAAATATGGACATCCCTCACATTTATGTTTAGTCAAATTTGCATGTTAGTCATGTCCAAAATTTGTAACTCACACATGTCGACGTTGAACGACAGCAAAGAAGGTGTAGTAAGGGCGTTTCCATTATTCTCAATTTGCAATAGTTATTATTCAGAACGTTTAACTCCCGATGACATATTCATTTTGGATACTCCTAAGTGTCATCGAGTATATCTATTAATAACAGTATTCCATCCATCTTAGGAACAGCCATTCGTACCAAAACCTAGCTTTCCTACGGCAACATCGTAGATAACCTCAAACGTTCTCTGCTGCGTGTTACCATAGATGCCCAGACTGCTATCAGCACGATTCGCTGCGAAGGCTAGGCAAATTTGAGTGTTCTTGATAAAGTAGAATATTCCGCTAAGGTCCAGATTGACGTCGACTCCGCCAGCGAAAGAGAATGTTATCAGGGGACGAGAATGTGCTCTCTTTGCTAAAGTCATAGCAAGTATCAAAGAGGGAAACCGCCGGTGCCATCGTGTAATTTGCCATTGCTGTTCTAAATGCGGCTCTCAAGGCACTATAAGCTGTCGGAGGCAATCGTGTAATGACAGTTCCCGAGTCGATGATGGCGCCTCCACTTGAAAAAACTGTTGATGGTATCGATAGGCGTTTGCCTCCTACACTGATTCCTTCGATACTTATTCCGTAGAATTGTGAGCTTCGTGGGATCTTTGATAACGGAGTGAAGCTAACCGAGCTTGATGCTTTGCTGTCTTTGCCGAAAGTCAAGTGTCCGGTGGAGCTAGCAGAGGAGGGCAAGCAGTAGGAGAAATACTTGCCATATTTGGCCGCGGTTTGTTGCACGATGGAGACCTTGTCATCAGATAGTCCCATCAAACCTGCGGCTCCGTGGAAAAGGCCTTGGTTGTTTTCTCCGCAGCGAATTCAAAATTGTCGATCACCTCAGTCGGCGTTAGAGTCAACTTCTCGGTTGCGAAGAAGCCAGCTGTAGTTGATTTGTCACCGTATCCAATGGAATATAGACATGTCGATCAGAACATGCCGAACGACCTATAGATAGAGCACAACACATTGCTTTAATTAGTTCTAGTTATTCTTGTGATGGTTTTTCACTATAAGAAACCGAGATTCCTCATCTATGCTTCAGAACGTTCTAGTAAGACATATAATTACCAAGTTGAGAGCATGACGTAGAGGCGCATGAGATATTAGCATAGGACGATGATTGAGATGGGTTAAAGAGCGGTTCAGACTGATTGTAGCAAGATCCGACGCACGGCTGGCACTGGTCCACGTGAGATGGCTGCCGGTGTCAAATGCAAGAGTGAGTCCTTTTTTCGCGTGCCGAGGCCGATTGTCACACGTAATTGCCAGTCCGATGGTGGTGCCGGACTTCGCTGGAAGTCTGGCCGCGGCCGAAGCTTCTTGGCTGTCGCTGCCGTTGTGAGGATTGGGACTGAATCCACTTGACCCTTGATTCATCTTGGAGCAGGAGTTTAGTGTGATTAGAGGATGGGGGTCTTGAACAAGCTGAGAGCACGGGCCATGCTTGTGAATTACTTCCAAGGTCGACTTTCGGTTGCTAGCTAAAAGCATGTAATGTGAGAGTAAGAGATCATGTGAAATAGTAGATGATAACGCGTTGGCAAAAGAAAAGGGTCGTTCTACTTTTCCAGTCAACTCTTAAATAATGTGATGAAAGTTGACTGGGGACGACCAAGTCGTCTACTCCGCGTAGCAGAGAA
>JAGVVM010020896.1:0-17993 GCA_019149425.1 Psidium friedrichsthalianum | reverse complement strand
AGGTCTAGCCTTAGCTTAGGAGGCATGATGGCCTTTCTAGAGATCTCAATTGTGACAAGGAATGAAGTGGTAGTGGCCCATGTTTTGGGAGTAGATGAGTAGCTACCTTTTCCTGACCCACTTACTTTTTTGCTGGTCTTAGGGAGCCGCCCCAATAATTGGGATATAACTATTCTATATAACTCTATAGGGTTAGCGACCTCTACTTTTGCTGATATATTGGAATGTTTGGTTAATCTAATGGTTATGAAATTTCCCTATTCTGCTATCCCTGTCTATTTTTCTATCTGGAAATATTATACGTTCCACTTACGTAGAAATTTTCGTTTGGTCGTTAGCGTACTTGTGAACGCTATTCTTTCCAACCTGAGGCCTTTGGTAGGGATGGCACGTGCTCGAGAATTAGGGTGTGACATATTCCCTTAACTTTTAATTTGACCAACATGTTTCTGAACTTTTGAAACATGTTCAAGTCAATCCTTGAACTTGAATCAATGGAAGGACGATAATGAACTTCTTCTTAAGTTTATAGATAATATTGGTCAAATTAAAATTTCAGGGATGACATTGCATATTGGATTAAAGCTCGGGATCATATTAGTCAAATTAAAATTCATGGACTATATTACATATCGAGTCAAAGTTCATGGACTATTTGTATCCTTATCCCTATAGAATTCAAACCAAAACGGTTTGACCGGTTTTCCTGTTCTTGATCGGTTTTGACCGTCCCAAATCAGTTGGGTGGGGAGGGAGGGGGAGAGGGAGGGAGAGGCCACCCGAATACAAGTCAGTGCAAAGATGGAACTTCCGGGCCTTCCTCTTTGGACTTTATTCTGTGGACTGTTCGCATACATGCGCCAAAGAGAACCGATTGAGATTTTAGGTTGTTATTGAGTAAGAAAACTTATGAACAATCATGCCCGACAAATACTACCAACTTCTATTAGTTGTTGCACCTAATTGGTGTACTTAAGATGCATTTTTCCATAAGACTTCAAAGCATAACTTGTAAGAAGAAACGACAAGAATACCATGAGCTTAGCTATCTCAGAACTTATCTCATCGAATTGCGTGGAAGGACCTACTATAATGAAATTTTCTCCTCCTAGGGAGAATCCCTCGATAGCAAAGTTAAAATGCTTAAACACTCCGTTTGTTTTGCGAAAACTGAATGATTTTTGAAAATATGATCATTTGTATCAGTTGAAATAACTACTCATGTATTTATTATCGACCATAAGTTATATCTACATATTTTATGGACGATAAAAGTATTTTTCGTTCATTTATTTTTGTAACCGATACTAGCGATCATTTTTTGGACAATGCTTTCCAAATCATTCATTCAAGCAATACTAGCAATCGTATTTTGAGAAGATATTTTCGAATTATTCATTTTTCACTAAATAAAAGGAGGCTAAAGAGGATAATAGATGATAAACAAAAGGTTATCAGAGTTTCATAGAGTTTTGGAGAGAGAATAGTAAAGTTAGTTGACCTTTTTAACGGTAAAGATAAAGATAGATACTAAGGGCCTGCTTGGTAATACTCAAGATTCTCTTATTCTTGTTCTTTTGTTTTTGGGAACAAAACAAGAATAGAAATCTGTTTAATAAAGTCAGTTAATATTTCTGTTCTCGCAAACAAAAATTATTCGTAGGAGTAGATTTGGAATAGAAACAAGAAGCGAAAAAAAAAAGTAGCTTCTTCGATCTTGGGAACAAAAAAAAGAACAATGTAATTTTAGAAAAACATGCTTAGTGTAACTTAATACTCATCTTTACAACTATGAGTCCATTGCCTCCACCGATCTCCGGTCGCCATCGCTAGCCACCGGTCGCCGTCGCCAATCTCCGGTCCTCTAGTGATATTTTTATAATTAAATAAAAGAAATTGTGAATAGTAATTTTTAGGGTCGTATCAAACCATTTATGTTCTTTTCCTATTTTGAGAATAAAAATTTTGTGTAGTTACCAAACATGCTCTTTTGCTCAGAAACTATTCAGGGGAACAGAATTAGAAAAAATCTTTTCTGCTTAGAAATTTTTCCTTGGAATAGAATCGTCGTCAAACAGGTCCTAAACCATGGAGGGCAATACATGCATTGGATTAGAGAAGAGATGAATGAAGCTTATTGATAAATGATGAGACTCTCATACTGCATCTCCCTTCTAAGTTCTTTCAAAATGGTGCCGTCAAAATTATGAAAGATGATGAGATCCGACTGTCAAGTTTCGACAAATTGGATATTGTCGAAAAGCTCTCGCTAAGCGCTACTCAACAATGTCGTAATGTTCAGACATACGTATAAAAGGTTGAAAATTAGGTGATACACTATAGAATCAAATATCTCTCTGGCGTGCCGGAGATTCTATTAAACGAGTTTTGGAGGCTGCTTGCCCAATCAATTCTACTCCATTCGGCTTTCGCTCTATGTGAAGATGAAGATGAAAAAAGGATGTACCTAAATAATCATAGAGGCAATTGGATCCGAGGTGAAGATGAAGTTCGAAATCGATTCCTCAACTGAAGGGATCCTAATCGCTGACCTAGGACGCACGTCCACGGAATAGAATTGGAAAATGGAGACGGAGATGGAGATGGAAGTGTGACATCTCAAAATTAACTCCCTGAGATATTATCGCTTTTTAACCCGACCCATAACGAGCCTCCTGATTTTGTCCTTCAGTGCTCAGTTGGGAGCACTCCCAGATGGGCGGGGGTGATCTTCTCGGAAGGTGCCCACCCACACATTAAAGGACAAAAGCGAGAGGTATGGTATGGGACAGGTCAAACTGGACTATGCCTCAGACTAGGGATGTCACAGAAGAAACCAAAACCATCCAACGGCAAGAACATATGGAATATGAGAAGATCACTTCGCCATTGAAGCGTTCATTGATTGGACCAAGGAAGTAGAGAAACTTGTCGAGACGATGGATGGGCTTAAAATGAAAGTCAAGCTTGTCTTGACAAGTGTGAAAGGGGTACTACTGTAAGCAAATGGAGATTTCTTCTCATGTACTACGATAATCATTCATTTCATAAGCTTCAAAATTATTCGCAAGCACATAGGAAAGATCGTAATTCGTTCTCTAGTTGGTCGTGTTTTCCTCCATCTCTGATTGGAAAAATTGTTAAAAATATGGACATCCCTCCATTTATGTTTAGTCAAATTTGCATGTTAGTCATGTCCAAAATTTGTAACTCACACATGTCGACGTTGAACGACACCAAAGAAGGGTGTAGTAAGGGCGTTTCCATTATTCTCAATTTGCAATAGTTATTATTCAGAACGTTTAACTCCCGATGACATATTCATTTTGGATACTCCTAAGTGTCATCGAGTATATCTATTAATAACAGTATTCCATCCATCTTAGGAACAGCCATTCGTACCAAAACCTAGCTTTCCTCCGGCAACATCGTAGATAACCTCAAACGTTCTCTGCTGCGTGTTACCATAGATGCCCAGACTGCTATCAGCACGATTCGCTGCAAAGGCTAGGCAAATTTGAGTGGCCTTGACAAAGTAAATATTCCGCTAAGGTCCAGTCGACGTCGACTCCGCCAGCGAAAGAGAATGTTATCAGGGGACCACGACTGTGCTCTCTTTGCTAAAGTCATAGCAAGTATCAAAAGGCCAAACGCCGGTGCCGTCGTGTAATTGCCATTGCTGTCCTAAATGCCGCTCTCAAGGCACTATAAGCTGTCGGAGGCAATCGGGTAATGACAGTTCCCGAGTCGATGATGGCCCTCCACTTGAAAAAATGTCGATGGTATCGATAGGCGTTTGCCTCCTACACTGATTCCTTCGATACTTATTCCGTAGAATTGTGAGCTTCGTGGGATCTTTGATAACGGGGTGAACCTAACCGAGCTTGATGCTCCACTGTCTTTGCCGAAAGTCAAGTGTCCGGTGGAGCTAGCAGAGGAGGGCAAGCAGTAGGAGAAATACTTGCCATATTGGGCCGTGGTTTGTTGCACGATGGAGATCTTGTCATCTGATAGTCCCATCAAACCTGCGGCTCCGTGGAAAAGGCCTTGGTTGTTTTCTCCGCAGCGAATTCAAAATTGTCGATCACCTCAGTCGGCGTTAGAGTCAACTTCTCGGTTGCGAAGAAACCAGTGGTAGTTGATTGGTCGCCGTATCGAATGGAATATAGACATGTCGATCCAGAACATCCCGAACGACCTAAAGATAGAGCACAACACATTGCTTTAATTAGTTCTGGTTATTCTTGTGATGGTTTTCACTCTAAGAAACCGAGATTCCTCATCTATGCTTCAAGAACATTCTAGTAAGACATATAATTACCAAGTTGAGAGCATGACGTAGAGGCGCATGAGATATTAGCATAGGACGATGATTGAGATGGTTTAAAGAGCGGTTCGGACTGATTGTAGCAAGATCCGACGCACGGCTGGCACTGGGTCCACGTGAGGGGGCTGCCGGTGTCAAATTCGAGAGTGAGGTCCTTTTTCGGCGTGCCGAGGCCGATTGTCACCACGTAATTGCCAGTGCCATGGTGATGCCGGACTTCGCCGGAAGTCTGGCTGCGGCCGAAACTTCTAGGCCGCCGCTGCTTGGAGGATTGGGACTGAATCCACTTGACCCTTGATTCATCTTGGAGCAGGAGTGCAGTGTGATTTAGAGGATTGGGGTCTTGAGCAAGGTGAGAGCATGGGCCATGCTTGTGAATTACTTCCAAGGTCGACTTTCGGCTGCTAGCTAAAAGCATGTAATGTGAGAGTAAGAGATCATGTGAAACAGTATGTGATAACGCGTTGGCAAAAAGAAAAAGATCGTTCTACTTTTCCAGTCAACTCTTAAATAATTGTGATGAAAGTTGACTGGGGACGACCAAGTCGTCCACTAAATGTAGCAAAAAGACGTGGCTTTTTGAATCGAAAAATGATGAGGGAGCATCCGGCTTAATCCATCGGCTCACAAGCTCAACTCAATTTAAACTACCCGGCGCATGCATAGAAAAATCATCATGATCACCATCATTTGCATGACTACCAAATGCAATTTGAACTATCCAGTGCGATCTAATGCGAAGGAGACGGATTATCTGGCTGTATGTCTTCTTCTAATCATCCTCTTACCTCTTAAATTCCTCTTAGTATGATTATATTCATTATTTGAACAAATAGTTTAAAGCAAAGCCTACTTAGCCAAGCTGGATCAGAACCAAAAAGGGTAGTAAGAATCCGCGGTCACTCACAGGTGCAAGGCATGAGTTTGTATGCCCGCTTTCGCTCTGTCTTGCGGTTCATGTTCGATTATCAAGGCCCACATTAAACAAATCTTGTTCTTGTCCAAGTTCATTCATGATCCGAAAAGTCACTTTCCCGCCGAACATAATTACAATACACATCCATATATAACAGATATGTCAAGGGATGGATAATTCCATGGAGGAGAGAGAGAGAGAGAGAGACGACCTTTGCTAGTGGAAGGTGAGCAAGAAGGAGAAGGCAATAGAGAGCTGATTGATGCAGTGCGGCTTGTGATCTTCCCTTCTACTCCAAAAGTATAACCTTTGTGCATGAACCAAATCGTGAGGATATGGAGAGAGAGAAACAGGCGAGCCCCATTGAACACGCAGAAAGATGAGCCCGCCATCAACCTGGAAGAGAAAGAAATGAATTGCTTAGCCAAATTATTGCCAGCAAGGCTCTCTCGTTCAGCCTTTTATCTAGGATTTTCGACCGGCAATCGTGCGTCAGTCATCCATGTCTCTTAAGATTTATTATATCATTCCGTCAATTCGGTCATTTATTATTTTGTACTAATTAGTTATTGGAGGAACGAGCCACCAATAGGCATTGGCCGCTTTCCTCAGCTCAAATTCAATGTTGTTGACAAATAGTATGAGCATTCAGGGGGAAAACCCCAACTTTAACTACATTTTCAACTTGACCCTAAACTTTTTTTTTGTTTCATGAAGTGTCTCTAACATTAGGTTAAATCCTAATTCTACCCTCAATTTTTGTTGTCTCATAAAAAATCCCAAATTTTAGGTCTAGTTCCAATTTTACCCTTTTTTTTGTCTCATAAAGATACTTAGCTTTAGGCCAAGTTCCATTTAACCATAACTTTTTATCTCATAGAAAATATCTAATTGTTGCTTCAGTCACAAATATGCCTCCATAAACTCTTCGTCCAAAATCACCCTTAGTGATCCTACGTGGCAAGTTTCCCCCCAAATTTCAGAACGAAAATGTTTCGGGAGTCTTTCGTATTGGTCCTAATAACTCATATTTTTAAGAATGTTTTTGGTTACTTTTGCAATGCTTTTTTGTTAATTGCTTTATAGAGTGGGTTTTTCCATTTTTTAGTTTTATTAATTTTTTTTCTTTTTTTGTCTATTCTTTTATTTTTGTTTTTATTGTTTTTACATTTTTTTTTTTTTTACACTTCTTTTTGAGTTATTTTTTATATTCTTTTTTGCTTCGTATTATTTTTTATTTTTCTGAGAAGGTAAATTTGGTTTTTTTTTATTTGGCATTAGGTTTGTTTTAGGTTTGTTTTGTTGATTTTTATCTAAACTTTTAAGGTAGAATTGAGACTAAAATTTCATCTATAGATGTACTGTGCGTTTTGTAATTCTCATAGGACTTGTTATTTGTTTTGCATTACTTATTTGTTTATTTTTATATAATTTTTAGTTTAAAATTGTTATTTTAATATTACGTGTTTTTTTTATATTACTGTTTTCAAAATTGTTGAAGAGAGACTATCTTCTTTTTTTTTAACTAGGTTGGGAGGGAGTCGACTACTGCTATTGTATTGTTATTTTAGTTTTTTTCGTTTTCAACTGCTTTTTCTTTTCGCATTTTAATGATGAATTTGTGACCACCAATCAATCGTTAATATTCTTATGTATTTCTGTAATTTTAGTCATTGTGCATTATTTTTATAATTTACTTATTATAAAAAAAATTTTTTTCATTTGTTCCATTAGACTTATATTTTCATTGATCTCTTTTTCTTTATATTATTTATTTTTCATTTGGGATGGTTTTGGGTTGATTTTTGTAAATTTTGTTTTTCGCTTGTCTGCATTAGCTTTGTGGTATTTAGTTGTTAGTTTTATTTTTTTTGCCAATATGTTGTTCTTGATTTCTTTTTTATTGTGGTTATTGTTTGATATGTTCTTATGTGTTTATAATTTTTAGTTAGTCAATTTTTGTGTGTTGGGTATATCTTAGTTTTTATCAGTTTCTTTTGGAGCTATTGTATAATTTTTTAGGATTTTTCATTGCTTGTGGGTCATTTATATTTGTTAGATTTATTGATTTGTTTATTTTTACGACATATAGTTTGATTTTATTCTTATTTTAGTATTCTGTTATTGTTTGGTTTTTTTTTTTTCCTGAATTTTTTGTTAATATTTTTTTTATGGACGTTATTTGTGGTTATTATTTACTCCTTTTATTTCTGGTATTTTATGTGTTCATGTTTTTTTCCCCTGGCTTGAATAATTGATTGGAAAGCAATTGTCCAAAAAATGATCGCTAGTATCGTGTTACAAAAATAAATGATAACGAAAAATACTTTTATCGTCCATAAAAAAAGTATGTGATATAACTTTGGTCAGATAATAAATTGATTATTTATTTCAACTGATCAATGATCACTATTTTCAAATCATCTCAGTTTTCCGCATAACAAACGTCTTGTTTACATGTTTACTTTGCTATCGAGGGAATTCTCCCCTAGGTAGGAGAAATTTCATTATGTAGGTCCTTCCAACGCAATTCGATGAGATAAGTTCTGAGATAGCTAAGCTCATGGTATTCTTGTCGTTTCTTCTTACAAGTTATGCTTGAAGTCTTATGGAAAAATGCATCTTAAGTACACCAATTAGGTGCAACTAATAGAAGTTGGTAGTATTTGTCGGGCATGATTGTTCATAAGTTTTCTTACTCAATAACAACCTAAAATCTCAATCGGTTTCTCTTTGGCGCATGTATGCGAACAGTCCACAGAATAAAGTCCAAAGAGGAAGGCCAGAAAGTTCTATTCTTTGCACTCCTCTGTATCTCCTGATTCCCTTACCCCCCCTCCCTCCCTCCCTCCCACCCAACTGATTTGGGACGGTCCAAAACCGATCACGAACAGGAAAACCGGTCAAACCGTTTTGGTTTGAATTCTATAGGGATAAGGATACAAATAGTTTCATGAACTTTGACTCGATATGTAATATAGTCCATGAATTTTTAATTTGACTAATATGATCCCGAGCTTTAATTCAATATGTAATGTCATCCCTGAAATTTTAAATTTGACCAATATTATCTATAAAACTTAAGAAAAAGTTCATTATCGTCCTTCCATTGATTCAAGTTCAAGGATTGACTGAACATGTTTCAAAAGTTCAGAGAACATGTTGGTCAAATTAAAAGTTAAGGGAATATGTCACACCCTAATTCTCGAGCACGTGCCATCCCTACCAAATGCCTCAAGTTGGAAAAAATAGCGTTCCAAGTACGCTAACGACCAAACGAAAATTTCTACGTAAGTGGAACGTATAATATATTTCCAGATAGAAAAATAGACAGGGATAGCAGAATAGGGAAATTTCATAACCATTAGATTAACCAAACATTCCAATATATCAGCAAAAGTAGAGGGTCGCTAACCCTATAGAGTTATATATAATAGTTATAATCCCATTCTTCGGGGCGGCTCCCTAAGACCAGCAAAAAGTAAGTGGGTCAGGAAAGGTTAGCTACTCATCTACTCCCAAAACATGGGCCACTACACCCTCATTCTTGTCATCAACTGAGATCTCAGAAAGGCCATCATGCTCCTATAGCTAAGGAGACATGGGAACGTTGTCCAAGGCCATGGACGGGTCGGTCTCGATAGGTGGGTTGGTCTTGATGTCAGACTCGGGGTCCACTGCCTCTTCGTCGAGCGCGGATCCCAGGCGAGGACATAAGAGGTCAGGTTAGGCGGCCACTTAAATCCATGAAGCAGGCCATGGAGAACATCATCAACACGCAAGAATCAAGCTTAAAGAGGTGAATTACTAGGTAGTCAAAACCCCTCATCGACCCAGATCGTGTGTGATGTGATGTTCCCAAACCCAGTTCGTGCCTAAAACCAGATGGGCATGATATAGAACGATTGGTCGGTAGGGACTCCAAATCTGATGAGCCTCTGCATCACTGTGAACTTGAAAATGGTAACCACAATAGGGTGAGAAATGGATCTCAGTGAGTTAGCGCCTAAGCCTGGCTAAGTCGTTGATTTGCTTAGGCGACCTAAAACAACAATATATCATAAAAAGCATGGAGTCAATCACATACAAGTTCATCACAATTTGGGTCACACTCAAGCATACTCGTTTGAAAATAATAATTACACGTTCTAGATAACAACTAGAATTTCATGAGAGCAAAAGAGCACTAAATTTCTTTTTCGTCCTAATTATTAACGGTCACATGATTCATCGTACATGATTGGTGTGACTAAACACTACGTCTGGCAGCGTTTTTCTGGCTTGGCCAGATATCGTCCCTTACTTCCGGTGACGACGTCCGATAATCCGTGAGATTCGTACGACTAGCACAACACGAAACTACTTGGGGAAGACCGTACGACTGGCACGGATTTAAGACCCATCATGTGACCATACACACAGATTGTACCACCAAATTAGTTCATATCTTCATGTCTGGACACAAATAACCAAATCCTGTTCCCCCCCCCCCCATCCTTTCATATACTACCTATCGGCATAGTTGGACGGTGATTGTGGACGCTCAAGCAATCACACGGTAACAATAATAGCACATCATGCTAAATTATAGTGAAATAACCGACAATAGCTACTTAACATCAACCATTCAATCAAGTAATTCAATTGGTCGTCGATTTTAGCCAATCACAGTCACTCTGGCGATCAACATCTCAATCAATACAAATGGTTCTAACTTCCAATTAGGCCACTGCCTATATCGCCTACTCAGTTTAACTTATTTAATCGTGGCTATTTATTTGTAAACCTAGTCTCTGGATAATCCGGCCATATATTAGTTTACCTAAACACCTAATTAAAATTAATAACTAATTCCTGAATGAAGTTAAACTTCTTAATCGAGGTCAAATGCTAACTCGCGATGACGTCGGCGACAACGAATGGAAGCTAGCTAAATTGACCGATGGCGGCGAACTCCGGCAAGTGCAGTGGCTATGACGAGCGGTAGTGGGCTCTGGAGAGTGGTGGCGAGTAGTGACGACTAGCGCGAACTAAAGCGCCCGCGGGTGGGGTGACGATGCAACGATGCTCGAATGGCTAAACAAAGAGCGACAAGCCGAAAAAGGGACTGAACAGAGGTGACTCAGGGGCATGAAGCGGCTGTAAACTATGGCTGGTCAGCGGAGCAGCGATGGAACGAGCTTGAGCTAGGAAAAAGTGGTGACGGCTCGAGCTAAGGGATAGAAAGAGATGATGGGGGAGGGGAGGTGATGGAGGAAAGGGATGGAAAGGTGGCGTTGAGTTGGGGCTCGGTGCGATAAGAGTAGTGGCTTGACGATAAAAGACAGAGGAAGGTGGTGGCAGATGGCTGGAGGTGGGAGGCTCACTGGGGGGTTGTTGCACTAGAGAAGAAAAGGAAGAAGAAAAACAGTAGGGGGGATGGAGGCTCGGCCATGATAGTGGTACAGTGAGTGGCGGCGGCTGGAGACAGTGGAGTAGCAGTGGCGACGACGTGACCAGCTGAAGGAGAAGAAGAAGAAACTGAGTAGCAGTAGAAAAAGAAAGAAGAAGACTCGGCCGAAGTAAAAAAAAAAAGAAGGGGAAAAGTTGTCCTCCAAGCTACAATGAAAAGGAGGGGGGGGGGGGGGGGTGAGAAGAAAGGAGAATGAATAGGAGATAAGATTGGGAAAGTCAGAGTAGGTTGGGGAAAAGAAAGGTACACGTGGATGGAGAGAGAGAGAGAGAGAGAGAGAGATGGTTGGGGGTTTAATCAACTGAAAAAAGAACAAGGGAGGGGAAGAAAGTCAAATAAAAAATTAAATTTTTTTATCCTCGTGTGCATAAATTCAAGAGTAAAAGAGTAATTAGGTACTTTTAGAACAGGGTAGATATTTGGCACAACAAATGAGGGAAATTTTTAGAAATCTCATGACGAGGATTCGGTCAAGGCTAGGTTTAGCGCGATTAAATGGAATAAAATTTTAATTGGCACTCCAATGAATTTAAGATTCACGTCCAAAAATTATCCCTTTTTCCACAAAAGTTTAATTTTATTTATTTTTAATTTTTTGAAATTTTGGGATGTCACAGAATACATTGCACATTGAGTTAAATTTAGGAATCATATTTGTCAAATTGAAAGTTCAGAGACTACATTGCATATTGGGTCAAAGTTCAAGTACCATTTATGTCATTTTGCTAATTGTATAAAATCTATCCGTTTGGAATAATTGTTGAACTTCCTAAAAATTGTTGGAAGAAATAGTAGATAATATGAAAAAATAAGACTAGTTGGAAATCTATTGTAAAAAGATGAAAAAAATAAGATCAAATATCTGAGGCGTGCAAGTACTATCCTTAAGGATAGTTCCGTCATTCAAAATATGAAACTCGATGCGATAGGTTCTAGTGGCTATCCTCTCAAAATATAACAGACCTTATTCTTAATTCCGCACAAAATAATAGAAGAAATATGAACAACGTTATGTGTATAATCTAACAAAGAAATGATAGCTTTTAGAAGAAAATGGAGTTCTCATTTTCATTGCGGTGTATATTTGTTTCGCTGTAAATATTCAGGACGAAAAGTCTGCTCATTTTTTGTGTCAACAATATCCAAGATTATCATGTGAAGTTGATTTTATATTCCAAAAAATAAAAAGAGTAGTTAAGAAACGGTTGTAAAGGTGTCATAAAATAATTGAGGATTTATGAAGAAATAAATCAAACGTTATTAAAGCCATTACAAGGCCATTATGTGACCATTTTTCATTGTGGTCATACCGTCTATCAAAGCCAATTTCAAAATATTTCAAACTATTGAAATATCCAACAAGAATTAGGACATAGTTAGAACTTTTAACCCCTTAAAAACCACTTTATCATCAGAACCGGGCAGAGCTTTTGCTCTGATAGCTTGATTTCACAAGAAATTCAACCCCATTGCCTCCAAAATAAGTGGAGGCAGCTCAACCAACTCAACTATATGCGGATCCTTGCGAAGTCCTACGCTACAGTATATTTGTTAGTTATTTTGAAACTGCCAATCTCTTTCAGCTTAACTAGCTCAATCGGCTGCTCGTTTGTCTTGTCGTTATGATCTCCGATACAATTTTAAAACACTAGCCAAAAGGGGATTTATCCTACTTACCTGCACATAGTCTTGATCGCCATGGGCTGATCCCGATGGAAAGGAAGTGCAACAAATTAGGAAGTTTAGGCTGCATTTGATCCAAATTTGGATTGTGTTGAAAATATGTCTCAAGTTTGAGCCCAACAAAAATCCAAATATTTCGTACTGCATATTTTGTGGACGTTTAGAGTGGAAATCTTTCCCATTTGGAATTAGAGTCCAAAATGAATATTTTGGAAATTAAGTTGCCGTTTCGATAAGTCTAGATTCTGTGGATTACGAAAATCAAATTCTGTGCGGAACTTGGTCAATAAAACAAGAAATATTGGATGGACATGAATCTGACAAATATTCAGTCAACTTGGAATTTGTTGATTGATATGGGCTTGTAAAATCTTTTCTTCTTCCCAGTGTCCATATATGTGGCATCCCGAAATTTTGAGACCTGCAAAATAAATAACATTAGATTTTGTGGAAAGCCGACATATAGTCCAAGCCAGTCAATCTCTTTCATGTGCCCAATTTCATTTAAAAATACCCAATTTCTTTCGTTTTGCATTTTTATTACTAAACTTGCGCATGACTCAAAATGACTGAATAATAAACCCGTGACACCCATGAATATTCTCAAATATTAGTTGAACTCTGTCAAAACCCATCGAGTTAGAAATTGTCACGTAGAATATTTCTCGGGCCGGTTTTTGCGTAAAAATGCCTGAATTTTCACTTTTTGGGAAAAAATAACAACAAAAACTAACGGACTAGCAATGCACGATGAGACCACAAAAATGAATAGACAAATTCAATTCCTTGCACTAGTACGATCACAGCAAATGATGATAAGATAGCATTCAACGAAAACATTCGAAAGCGAACACAGAATAGAGAAATTCATCTTAAGATTGTATTCGTTTCTATGTGTGTTCGCATATATCAAAAGGAAGTAATTAGACAAACCTAAATCAAGTGCAGACAAATGGTTGGTTAGGTGATTGATCCCAGCCCGACGAATTCACGTCGTGTCCTTAAGATGAATTTGTCCCCTCCACCGATACCTAAGATTGTATGGATAATTGTCTCTCAGGATAGAACGGATTGCTATTTTGTTAAAGCGGTACTTGTTCAACAAAATTCCTTCGAACGCAACTTCGAGAATTATCACACAGATGAGAATGAATGGATGATTATTTTCAAAGATAGAAGGAACTGCTCATTTTCTTCTTTGAAAAAATATGAATGTATATTAACTAGTCCAATCAAATAGTCACGAAGTCACCTTGTTCAATATTCAGTTATTACCGAATCAACACCTTCGTTCAGTGTTCGGTTATTGCCGAATCAACACCTTTGTTCGGCCGAACTGATAGCTTGAAGAGAGATAATGAATATGCATCATTTGAAAAGATTAAAGAAATAAAAAAAAATTCGAATGAATATGTCTATTCAAAAGAAATAAAATCGATAGGTTTAACTCGAACCCGGGCTCATCCCGATCTGATCCGATCTAAGCCAGCCAGACAGACGGCGGCGGCGGCGGCGCGCCGCGCGCGGACTTGGTCCAACTTTGTGTAAGACCTCTCTCATACATAAAAGTTGGGTGCCCCTTAGGGCCCAAACCCATTAGAGAAGCTCTACTCTTTAAACCCATTTTACATCTCTCTTCTAACCTATGTGGAACTATTTCATTCACCTTTTATGGGTATTGGACACCCAAAATCCCAATAGGTAGGTGGTGCCAAGAAGATCGCATGGTATATAACACAAAGCCTCGGAGTGAGGAGTTCATGATGGGCAGTTACCATGGAAGTTGTCGGTAAAGCCGAAAAGATATGAATGTTACAGGTCAGTAATTGATTAGGGTACAATGGCAATAAATGGTGTACATGGGAGACTTGCACTCGTTCACTTGCATTTTGCATTTTCATGTGTCCTGCTAATATGTATATATATATATGAACATTTGCATGTATAACCCAATTATGAAATGAGCGATATTTATGAAACTCTGACCATTGCCTTACTTTGGATAGTGGATTTGTTGATTTACTATAGATTCGTACGGTATAGTGAATTGAGCGAGCATTAGAGTGTTTGAATTTACTTGCTAAGATGTATCATTGTTTTTAGATTGATAGGTATGGATTCCATCTTGATTCCCTCGGTCTCTCGCTACGATCTCCCTATCAAGCTTGAGATGGAGACCTAAGACTTCAAGGTTCCCAATGAGCATGGAATTAGGTTTACCCATGTGATCGCCACCCTCAAGGTCAACATTGGAGTTGGCTTAGCCCTAGTGATATAAAAGTTTGTGTATGTGTTCCTCATGATCAATGAATAGCGTGAGGGCCCCATCCCTCAATATCTCTTTGAAAGGGGAGACGATGATGATGGCGGCACAGATGATGGAGCCACCTATAAAGAGATGGTTGCGGTGGTAGCCTAGGTGGGGATGAAATGGTTGAGTGATGATTTCTGGAAGCCCGCAAAACTGGAGATGGGTTGTAGCATTTTCACTATATTCGGGTAGGAGACAACTGGTTGTATATAGTTTGGATTAGTTATTGTAGGTGATCCCCAAATGATTGTCTCAATGTGACTATTAATCGAATTGACTAACGTAACCAATTGATCTTGTGACTGTTCATAATCTACTGTGAGTTGATGTTTACGTATATCTTTTGAGTAAAGACTGGCTACTATCACTTAGCATGTCATTGAGACTTCCGCTGCATGAGAATAATCTTTTATTAATTGAGAATAGCTCGATGTAACGGCCTATGCATCACAGCTTTGACGGTAGTACCCATAGTGAGGTTCTATAGTCTAGTCAGTCTCTTGGTATCAGAGCCTTAGGTTTCCTGGGGTGATAAGATGTGCTAGGTCGAAGGAGTTAGGGCATGAAATATGTTTAAGATTTTGATGCATGTGATTGTTTGGTTTAGATACATAGGATGAGTAGCTCATTTATACCTAGCCATTAGTAAGATATTAACTACACATAGGGATATAAGTAGCATACTAGATGGGCAGTATTGTCGCGACCCTAAAATTCATTGTGAAATTCCAGGTTAACGGATTATCAGGTTAATCAAATTAACTAACCTAATTCGGACTCTCCCTTGTCCTACCGAATCACAACTTATGGTTCAATATTTAACATGCACATATTTTCAAATGAAGTCGTCACTAATTATTCTTGGTAGGTCGATTAGAAACCTAAGTAAATTAGCGGGATGACTAAATTACTTCTACAAATCAGAGATTCAAAGTCTGGGGACTTGATTACGCTAGATTACTCTAATGCCCTTTCGGTACCATTTTATTTCATGAAAAATATTTTTTAGGGTGATTTGGAAAAGGTTTTGGTCAAACTGATCAAAAGGGTAAAATGGTTATTTTAAGAAGGGGAAATAGGTCAAATCAGTTGAATGTGGTCATTTCCTATATTCCACAGTTTTTTGAGGTTTTTCTGAAAGTTTTTTTTTAGACGATTCGCCCATGAGGAGCAAAAATCATCATTTTAGAAGAGAAACGGGAGTAAAAATCATGAAACATGAGTTTGGCCAATAGGTTGACCACAATTTTTTTTTTTGAAATTTTCTCAAGACGATTTGCCCATGAAGGGCAAAATTGTCATTTTGAAAATTTTGGAAGGAAAAAATTGTCAAAAATGGGATTCATCAACTAAAATGATCCATATCCTAATTTTTTAGGCTTTTGAGAATTTTTGGAATTTTTCTAATTTTTCTGGATTTTTTTAGAATTTTTTATGATTTTTATGATTTTTTCATTTTTTGGATTTTTTATTGCATTTTTTCGAATTTTTATTTATTATTTTTTTTATTTTTGCATTGTGAAAAGTAGTGATCTGGATTGGGCTTCCAAGCCCAATCCTTCTAAAGCTATAAGCCAAGAAAGAAGCCTAGAGCCCAAATAAATCTAGACAGGCCTATCTCTTAATGAAGTCCTCAATCAAGCCTAAAGCCCAATAAGCCTATTTGAGCCCACTCCCCAACCAGCCTAAACATCCAAAATCCTACTCGAGCTTACTTCTTTTCTAGTCTTCTCCTTCCTGGGTCTTCTACGCAGGTTACAGACCACTTCAGATTGCAAAAACATATTGGCATTCTAACCTATCAAAGAACGAATGAGAAAGCACCTTGCCATGGGTCCACGCATGCTCCTTCATTAGTGAGCTCCTCCGACTTGGTGGCGACAGGGACCTTCTCCATGAACTCCACCATCTCCTCGTAGCGTTCGGCCTGCTCGGCGACCTTCGCCATGCACATGTTCTCCTTGCGCGCTGATGATGCAGTCGCCATTTGTCCAAGTATTCCGTACCACTGCATCTGGCATGCCATGCTTCAATAGCACAGACCAACAAGATAATGCTTGAAGTCTTTACATGAATAGTGATGCCTTGAGCTCAAACATGTCGGTAGTGTGGTCAGCACTGGACTCCCAGTATCAGGTAAAAAGTTTTTACGGACCAAACAGCTTTTGTAATGTCACAGACGGAAAGGCAGGGTGTCATTGCCTCTCAGGTTTGATTTCGTTGATGAAAGTAATGATTTCCTCGGCTGTCATGTCTAAACTAACTCATGAACAACTTTTTTTAGACGACTTTCCCTTGATGAATGCAGCAGGTCTTGTCAGATGACTGCAATTGTGGAGCTGCTTTGCATCAGGATGATATTTGCCAGAAAATGAAGCTTCCAATCATCTATGCTGTTTCTACTCCAATGAATCTTCCACAGTTCTGAGCAAGAAATTAAGGCCTATCTAGTTGGCAGTCATAAGTGGCCACGCAACATGTGACCGAGCGAAAGAAGATGCTTTTTTGATCTTATCAATAAGCTTGGTTCCTTTGCAGTTCTGTGTTGCCTGCTTGCCGTCTTCTACTTCTCGGTGTATCATTACCAATTCGTAAGTATGAGAGGCTGGCAAAAGTTCCTGCTTTGGGGTCTAGTGTAAGAGTTTTCCCTGCAATCCTTTTCCTTTACTGAGCTCAAGAAAACACCATGGGTTCAGGGAAAGATTCACGAGGACTCCTCCCAATGATATCAGTGCTCAGTGAATACCACAAGTAGTCACTACTGCAGCTGTAGTGTTTATTTGCTCTAACAGCCCAGGCTTCACGAATGAATTATACTTTGAAATACCACTGGTTCATGATCCAACTCCAGTGTGCATTGACCGTACTGGAGGAACCTACCACCTCGCTCAAAGATTCATATACAAAGGTAGGAATCATAGACATAGAATTAATCTTCGCAGTATGAAGCGCCACATTCTTGCAGCTGGTAAAATGCTTACAGACCATCCAGGCAATTGATAAGATTTTCCATTGAAAGTAACAGTTACGTCGGAGGTACCCACGTTGGCCAGAAAAGCAGCACATAAACCCGTGTCTGTTTTGTAGACTATTGCTCCAAGTTCGGACCGAGGGAAGGATGCTGGATCAGTGGCTAAAGAGCATCTCACAAAGCTTAATAGCCTTATGCACGTCCCTCATATGGTCCCACTTAGGCTGCCTAACAAGTCCATATTCGCTATTGGAGCGTCATAGTCATAACTTGTAGCGATAAAAGGTCCACCATAGTTCGGCCAAAATTAGTCCCCCCATGTATACATACTAC
>JAGVVM010020895.1:0-19289 GCA_019149425.1 Psidium friedrichsthalianum | reverse complement strand
TCCCTCCCTCCCCACCCAACTGATTTGGGACGGTCAAAACCGATCACGAACAGGAAAACCGGTCAAACCGTTTTGGTTTGAATTCTATAGGGATAAGGATACAAATAGTTCATGAACTTTGACTCGATATGTAATATAGTCCATGAATTTTTAATTTGACTAATATGATCCCGAGCTTTAATTCAATATGTAATGTCATCCCTGAAATTTTAATTTGACCAATATTATCTATAAACTTAAGAAGAAGTTCATTATCGTCCTTCCATTGATTCAAGTTCAAGGATTGACTTGAACATGTTTCAAAAGTTCAGAGAACATGTTGGTCAAATTAAAAGTTAAGGGAATATGTCACACCCTGATTCTCGAGCACGTGCCATCCCTACCAAATGCCTCAGGTTGGAAAGAATAGCGTTCCAAGTACGCTAACGACCAAACGAAAATTTCTACGTAAGTGGAACGTATAATATTTCCAGATAGAAAAATAGACAGGGATAGCAGAATAGGGAAATTTCATAACCATTAGATTAACCAAACATTCCAATATATCAGCAAAAGTAGAGGGTCGCTAACCCTATAGAGTTATATAGAATAGTTATAATCCCATTCTTCGGGGCGGCTCCCTAAGACCAGCAAAAAAGTAAGTGGGTCAGGAAAGGTTAGCTACTCATCTACTCCCAAAACATGGGCCACTACACCCTCATTCTTGTCATCAACTGAGATCTCAGAAAGGCCATCATGCTCCTATAGCTAAGGAGACATGGGAACGTTGTCCAAGGCCATGGACGGGTCGGTCTCGATAGGTGGGTTGGTCTTGATGTCAGACTCGGGGTCCACTGCCTCTTCGTCGAGCGCGGATCCCAGGCGAGGACATAAGAGGTCAGGTTAGGCGGCCACTTAAATCCATGAAGCAGGCCATGGAGAACATCATCAACACGCAAGAATCAAGCTTTAAAGAGGTGAATTACTAGGTAGTCAAAACCCCTCATCGACCCAGATCGTGGTGATGTGATGTTCCCAAACCCAGTTCGTGCCTAAAACCAGATGGGGCATGATATAGAACGATTGGTCGGTAGGGACTCCAAATCTGATGAGCCTCTGCATCACTGTGAACTTGAAAATGGTAACCACAATAGGGTGAGAAATGGATCTCAGTGAGTTAGCGCCTAAGCCTGGCTAAGTCGTTGATTTGCTTAGGCGACCTAAACAACAATATATCATAAAAAGCATGGAGTCAATCACATACAAGTTCATCACAATTTGGGTCACACTCAAGCATACTCGTTTGAAAATAATAATTACACGTTCTAGATAACAACTAGAATTTCATGAGAGCAAAAGAGCACTAAATTTCTTTTTCGTCCTAGTTATTAACGGTCACATGATTCATCGTACATGATTGGTGTGACTAAACACTACGTCTGGCAGCGTTTTTCTGGCTTGGCCAGATATCGTCCCTTACTTCCGGTGACGACGTCCGATAATCCGTGAGATTCGTACGACTAGCACAACACGAAACTACTTGGGGAAAGACCGTACGACTGGCACGGATTTAAGACCCATCATGTGACCATACACACAGATTGTACCACCAAATTAGTTCATATCTTCATGTCTGGACACAAATAACCAAATCTTTCTATGGTCAAACATAATCTACTCCGAACAATCGGCAATTGACGTTGATTGTGACCTCAAGCAATCGGTAACAATAATAGCACATCATGCTAAATTATTTGAACTAACCACAATAGCTACTTCAACTATCAACCATTCAATCAAGTAATTCATTGGTCGCTCGGTTTTAGCCAATCACTCACTCGCGATCAACAATCTCAATCAATCAAATGGTCTAACTTCCAATTGGCCACTGCCTATCTCGCTACTCAGTTTAACTTATTTAATCGTGGCTATTTAATCTAAACCTAGTCTCTGGATAATCCGGCCATAATTAGTCTACCTAAACACCTAATTAAATTAATTAACTAATTCCTGAATGAAATTAACTTCTTAATCGAGAGTCAAATGCTAACTCGCGATGACGTCGGCGACAACGAATGGAAGCTAGCTAATTTGACCGATGGCGGCGAACTCCGGCAAGTGGCGGTGGCTATGACGAGCGGCAGTGGGCTCTAGCGAGTGGTGGCGAGTAGTGACGACTAGCGACGAACTCCAGCGGGTGGCGGTGACGATGCAACGATGCTCGAATGGCTAAACAAAGAGCGACAAGGCCGAAAGGGGATGAACAGAGGCGACTCAGGGGCATTGAGGGCTGTAACTATGGCTGGTCGCGGAGCGGCGATGGAACGAGCTTGAGCTAGGGGAAAAAGTGGTGACGGCTCGAGCTAAGGGTAGAAAGAGATGATGGCGGAGGTGGAGGTGATGGAGGAAAGGATGGCGATGAGTTGGGCTCGGTGCGACGAAAGTAGTGGTTGACGATAAAAGACAGAGGAAGGTGGTGGCAGATGGCTGGAGGTGGGAGGCTCGCTGGGGGGTTGTTGCACTAGAGAAGAAAAGGAAGAAGAAAAACAGTAGGGGGGATGGAGGCTCGGGCAATGATAGTGGTACAGTGAGTCGGCGGCTGGAGACAGTGGAGTAGCAGTGGCGACGACGTGACCAGCTGAAGGAGAAGAAGAAGAAACTGAGTAGCAGTAGAAAAAGAAAGAAGAAGACTCGGCCGAAGTAAAAAAAAAAAAAGAAGGGGAAAAGTTGTCCTCCAAGCTACAATGAAAAGGAGGGGGGGGGGGGTGAGAAAAAGGACAAGTGAATAGGAGATAAGATTGGGAAAGTCAGAGTAGGTTGGGGGAAAAGAAAGGTACATGTCGATGGGACGAGAGAGAGAGAGAGAGAGAGAGAGAGAGAGAGAGAGAGAGAGAGATGGTTGGGGGTTTAATCAGCTGAAAAAAGAGACAAGGGAGGGGAAGAAAGTCAAATAAAAAATTTAAATTTTTTTATCCTCGTGTGCATAAATTCAAGAGTAAAAGAGTAATTAGGTACTTTTAGAACAGGGTAGATATTTGGCACAACAAATGAGGGAAATTTTTAGAAATCTCACGACGAGGATTCGGTCAAGGCTAGGTTTAGTGCGATTAAATGGAATAAAACTTTTAATTGGCACTCCAATGAATTTAAGATTCACGTCCAAAAATTATCCCTTTTTCCACAAAAGTTTAATTTTATTTATTTTTAATTTTTTGAAATTTTGGGATGTCACAGAATACATTGCACATTGAGTTGAAATTTAGGAATCATATGTCAAATTGAAAGTTCAGAAACTACATTACATATTGGGTTAAAGTTCAAGTACCATTTATGTCATTTTGCTAATTGTATAAAATCTATCCGTTTGGAATAATTGTTGAACTTCCTAAAAATTGTTGGAAGAAATAGTAGATAATATGAAAAAATAAGACTAGTTGGAAATCTATTGTAAAAAGATGAAAAAAATAAGATCAAATATCTGAGGCGTGCAAGTACTATCCTTAAGGATAGTTCCGTCATTCAAAATATGAAACTCGATGCGATAGGTTCTAGTGGCTATCCTCTCAAAATATAACAGACCTTATTCTTAATTCCGCACAAAATAATAGAAGAAATATGAACAACGTTATGTGTATAATCTAACAAAGAAATGATAGCTTTTAGAAGAAAATGGAGTTCTCATTTTCATTGCGGTGTATATTTTTTTCGCTGTAAATATTCAGGACGAAAAGTCTGCTCATTTTTTGTGTCAACAATATCCAAGATTATCATGTGAAGTTGATTTTATATTCAAAAAATAAAAAGAGTAGTTAAGAAACGGTTGTAAAGGTGTCATAAAATAATTGAGGATTTATGAAGAAATAAATCAAACGTTATTAAAGCCGTTACAAGGCCATTATGTGACCATTTTTCATTGTGGTCATACCGTCTATCAAAGCCAATTTCAAAATATTTCAAACTATTGAAATATCCAACAAGAATTAGAGCATAGTTAGAACTTTTAACCCCTTAAAAACCACTTTATCATCAGAACCGGGCAGAGCTTTTGCTCTGATAGCTTGATTTCACAAGAAATTCAACCCCATTGCCTCCAAAATAAGTGGAGGCAGCTCAACCAACTCAACTATATGCGGATCCTTGCGAAGTCCTACGCTACAGTATATTTGTTAGTTATTTTGAAACTGCCAATCTCTTTCAGCTTAACTAGCTCAATCGGCTGCTCGTTTGTCTTGTCGGTATGATCTCCGATACAATTTTAAAACACTAGCCAAAAGGGGATTTATCCTACTTACCTGCACATAGTCTTGATCGCCATGGGCTGATCCCGATGGAAAGGAAGTGCAACAAATTAGGAAGTTTAGGCTGCATTTGATCCAAATTTGGATTGTGTTGAAAATATGTCTCAAGTTTGAGCCCAACAAAAATCCAAATATTTCGTACTGCATATTTTGTGGACGTTTAGAGTGGAAATCTTTCCCATTTGGAATTAGAGTCCAAAATGAATATTTTGGAAATTAAGTTGCCGTTTCGATAAGTCTAGATTCTGTGGATTACGAAAATCAAATTCTGTGCGGAACTTGGTCAATAAAACAAGAAATATTGGATGGACATGAATCTGACAAATATTCAGTCAACTTGGAATTTGTTGATTGATATGGGCTTGTAAAATCTTTTCTTCTTCCCAGTGTCCATATATGTGGCATCCCGAAATTTTGAGACCTGCAAAATAAATAACATTAGATTTTGTGGAAAGCCGACATATAGTCCAAGCCAGTCAATCTCTTTCATGTGCCCAATTTCATTTAAAAATACCCAATTTCTTTCGTTTTGCATTTTTATTACTAAACTTGCGCATGACTCAAAATGACTGAATAATAAACCCGTGACACCCATGAATATTCTCAAATATTAGTTGAACTCTGTCAAAACCCATCGAGTTAGAAATTGTCACGTAGAATATTTCTCGGGCCGGTTTTTGCGTAAAAATGCCTGAATTTTCACTTTTTGGGAAAAAATAACAACAAAAACTAACGGACTAGCAATGCACGATGAGACCACAAAAATGAATAGACAAATTCAATTCCTTGCACTAGTACGATCACAGCAAATGATGATAAGATAGCATTCAACGAAAACATTCGAAAGCGAACACAGAATAGAGAAATTCATCTTAAGATTGTATTCGTTTCTATGTGTGTTCGCATATATCAAAAGGAAGTAATTAGACAAACCTAAATCAAGTGCAGACAAATGGTTGGTTAGGTGATTGATCCCAGCCCGACGAATTCACGTCGTGTCCTTAAGATGAATTTGTCCCCTCCACCGATACCTAAGATTGTATGGATAATTGTCTCTCAGGATAGAACGGATTGCTATTTTGTTAAAGCGGTACTTGTTCAACAAAATTCCTTCGAACGCAACTTCGAGAATTATCACACAGATGAGAATGAATGGATGATTATTTTCAAAGATAGAAGGAACTGCTCATTTTCTTCTTTGAAAAAATATGAATGTATATTAACTAGTCCAATCAAATAGTCACGAAGTCACCTTGTTCAATATTCAGTTATTACCGAATCAACACCTTCGTTCAGTGTTCGGTTATTGCCGAATCAACACCTTTGTTCGGCCGAACTGATAGCTTGAAGAGAGATAATGAATATGCATCATTTGAAAAGATTAAAGAAATAAAAAAAAATTCGAATGAATATGTCTATTCAAAAGAAATAAAATCGATAGGTTTAACTCGAACCCGGGCTCATCCCGATCTGATCCGATCTAAGCCAGCCAGACAGACGGCGGCGGCGGCGCGCGCGCGCGGACTTGGTCCAACTTTGTGTAAGACCTCTCTCATACATAAAAGTTGGGTGCCCCTTAGGGCCCAAACCCATTAGAGAAGCTCTACTCTTTAAACCCATTTTACATCTCTCTTCTAACCTATGTGGAACTATTTCATTCACCTTTTATGGGTATTGGACACCCAAAATCCCAATAGGTAGGTGGTGCCAAGAAGATCGCATGGTATATAACACAAAGCCTCGGAGTGAGGAGTTCATGATGGGCAGTTACCATGGAAGTTGTCGGTAAAGCCGAAAAGATATGAATGTTACAGGTCAGTAATTGATTAGGGTACAATGGCAATAAATGGTGTACATGGGAGACTTGCACTCGTTCACTTGCATTTTGCATTTTCATGTGTCCTGCTAATATGTATATATATATATGAACATTTGCATGTATAACCCAATTATGAAATGAGCGATATTTATGAAACTCTGACCATTGCCTTACTTTGGATAGTGGATTTGTTGATTTACTATAGATTCGTACGGTATAGTGAATTGAGCGAGCATTAGAGTGTTTGAATTTACTTGCTAAGATGTATCATTGTTTTTAGATTGATAGGTATGGATTCCATCTTGATTCCCTCGGTCTCTCGCTACGATCTCCCTATCAAGCTTGAGATGGAGACCTAAGACTTCAAGGTTCCCAATGAGCATGGAATTAGGTTTACCCATGTGATCGCCACCCTCAAGGTCAACATTGGAGTTGGCTTAGCCCTAGTGATATAAAAGTTTGTGTATGTGTTCCTCATGATCAATGAATAGCGTGAGGGCCCCATCCCTCAATATCTCTTTGAAAGGGGAGACGATGATGATGGCGGCACAGATGATGGAGCCACCTATAAAGAGATGGTTGCGGTGGTAGCCTAGGTGGGGATGAAATGGTTGAGTGATGATTTCTGGAAGCCCGCAAAACTGGAGATGGGTTGTAGCATTTTCACTATATTCGGGTAGGAGACAACTGGTTGTATATAGTTTGGATTAGTTATTGTAGGTGATCCCCAAATGATTGTCTCAATGTGACTATTAATCGAATTGACTAACGTAACCAATTGATCTTGTGACTGTTCATAATCTACTGTGAGTTGATGTTTACGTATATCTTTTGAGTAAAGACTGGCTACTATCACTTAGCATGTCATTGAGACTTCCGCTGCATGAGAATAATCTTTTATTAATTGAGAATAGCTCGATGTAACGGCCTATGCATCACAGCTTTGACGGTAGTACCCATAGTGAGGTTCTATAGTCTAGTCAGTCTCTTGGTATCAGAGCCTTAGGTTTCCTGGGGTGATAAGATGTGCTAGGTCGAAGGAGTTAGGGCATGAAATATGTTTAAGATTTTGATGCATGTGATTGTTTGGTTTAGATACATAGGATGAGTAGCTCATTTATACCTAGCCATTAGTAAGATATTAACTACACATAGGGATATAAGTAGCATACTAGATGGGCAGTATTGTCGCGACCCTAAAATTCATTTGTGAAATTCCAGGTTAACGGATTATCAGGTTAATCAAATTAACTAACCTAATTCGGACTCTCCCTTGTCCTACCGAATCACAACTTATGGTTCAATATTTAACATGCACATATTTTCAAATGAAGTCGTCACTAATTATTCTTGGTAGGTCGATTAGAAACCTAAGTAAATTAGCGGGATGACTAAATTACTTCTACAAATCAGAGATTCAAAGTCTGGGGACTTGATTACGCTAGATTACTCTAATGCCCTTTCGGTACCATTTTATTTCATGAAAAATATTTTTTAGGGTGATTTGGAAAAGGTTTTGGTCAAACTGATCAAAAGGGTAAAATGGTTATTTTAAGAAGGGGAAATAGGTCAAATCAGTTGAATGTGGTCATTTCCTATATTCCACAGTTTTTTGAGGTTTTTCTGAAAGTTTTTTTTTAGACGATTCGCCCATGAGGAGCAAAATCATCATTTTAGAAGAGAAACGGGAGTAAAAATCATGAAACATGAGTTTGGCCAATAGGTTGACCACAATTTTTTTTTTTGAAATTTTCTCAAGACGATTTGCCCATGAAGGGCAAAATTGTCATTTTGAAAATTTTGGAAGGAAAAAATTGTCAAAAATGGGATTCATCAACTAAAATGATCCATATCCTAATTTTTTAGGCTTTTGAGAATTTTTGGAATTTTTCTAATTTTTCTGGATTTTTTTAGAATTTTTTATGATTTTTATGAATTTTTCATTTTTTGGATTTTTTTATTGCATTTTTTCGAATTTTTATTTATTATTTTTTTTATTTTTGCATTGTGAAAAGTAGTGATCTGGATTGGGCTTCCAAGCCCAATCCTTCTAAAGCTATAAGCCAAGAAAGAAGCCTAGAGCCCAAATAAATCTAGACAGGCCTATCTCTTAATGAAGTCCTCAATCAAGCCTAAAGCCCAATAAGCCTATTTGAGCCCACTCCCCAACCAGCCTAAACATCCAAAATCCTACTCGAGCTTACTTCTTTTCTAGTCTTCTCCTTCCTGGGTCTTCTACGCAGGTTACAGACCACTTCAGATTGCAAAAACATATTGGCATTCTAACCTATCAAAGAACGAATGAGAAAGCACCTTGCCATGGGTCCACGCATGCTCCTTCATTAGTGAGCTCCTCCGACTTGGTGGCGACAGGGACCTTCTCCATGAACTCCACCATCTCCTCGTAGCGTTCGGCCTGCTCGGCGACCTTCGCCATGCACATGTTCTCCTTGCGCGCTGATGATGCAGTCGCCATTTGTCCAAGTATTCCGTACCACTGCATCTGGCATGCCATGCTTCAATAGCACAGACCAACAAGATAATGCTTGAAGTCTTTACATGAATAGTGATGCCTTGAGCTCAAACATGTCGGTAGTGTGGTCAGCACTGGACTCCCAGTATCAGGTAAAAAGTTTTTACGGACCAAACAGCTTTTGTAATGTCACAGACGGAAAGGCAGGGTGTCATTGCCTCTCAAGGTTTGATTTCGTTGATGAAAGTAATGATTTCCTCGGCTGTCATGGTCTAACTAACTATGAACAACTTTTTTTAGACGACTTTCCCTTGATGAATGCAGCAGGTCTTGTTCAGATGACTGCAATTGTGGAGCTGCTTTGCATCAGGATGATATTTGCCAGAAAATGAAGCTTCCAATCATCTATGCTGTTTCTACTCCAAATGAATCTTCCACAGTTCTGAGCAAGAAATTAAGGCCTATCCTAGTTGGCAGTCATAAGTGGCCCACGCAACATGTGACCGAGCGAAAGAAGATGCTTATTTTGATCTTATCAATAAGCTTGGGTTCCTTTGCAGTTCTGTGTTGCCTGCTTGCCGTCTTCTACTTCTCGGTGTATCATTACCAATTTCGTAAGTATGAGAGGCTGGCAAAAGTTCCTGCTTTGGGTCTAGTGTAAGAGTTTTCCCTGCAATCCTTTTCCTTTACTGAGCTCAAGAAAACCACCATGGGTTCAGGGAAAAGATTCACGAGGACTCCTCCCCAATGATATCAGTGCTCAGTGAATACCACAAGTAGTCACTACTGTCAGCTGTAGTGTTTATTTGCTCTAACAGCCCAGGCTTCACGAATGAATTATACTTTGAAATACCCACTGGTTCATTGATCCAACTCCAGTGTGCATTGACCGTACTGGAGGAACCTGCCACCTCGCTCAAAGATTCATATACAAAGGTAGGAATCATAGACATAGAATTAATCTTCGCAGTATGAAGCGCCACATTCTTGCAGCCTGGTAAAATGCTTACAGACCATCCAGGCAATTGATAAGATTTTCCATTGAAAGTAACAGTTACGTCGGAGGTACCCACGTTGGCCAGAAAAGCAGCACATAAACCCGTGTCTGTTTTGTAGACTATTGCCTCCAAGTTCGGACCGAGGGAAGGATATGCTGGATCAGTGGCTACAAGAGCATCTTCACAAAGCTTAATAGCCTTATGCACGTCCCTCATATGGTCCCACTTAGGCTGCCTAACAAGTCCATATTCGTCTATTGGAGCGTCATAGTCATAACTTGTAGCGATAAAAGGTCCACCAATAGTTCGGCCAAAATTAGTCCCCCCATGATACATATACTAGTTTTGAAATGTTCCACCTCGCCAGAAAAATCGATCCACTGCAAATGCAAGGTCTAAAGATATAGCCATGGTTGCTACCCAGTTAACATAGGGCTTGGCACTGGACCCATAAGCCGAAGCAACATTGCCATATTCATTCTCAATCTGAGATAGAATGATGGGGCCGCCTTGGGATGCGTAAAGCTTCTCCTACTTCATCATGTCCACGATTTTGGCCGTGAATCTCTTCATTTTCATCTTGAATGGCTCATTGTTGGTTCGGAATTGAATTCCAGGTATGAAATGCAACCACAGAGGAAAGCCACCATAATTCCATTCTGCGCTTACATAAGGCCCGATGCGCAAATGAACTAAGAGACCCGCCTCAGCCACTGTCTTGATGAATTTAACCAAATCTTTCCTCCCTTCAAAATCATGCTGGTTTCGCACTGGCTCGTGGATGTTCCAGAAAACATAGGTCTCGATCACGTCCACTCCTCCGTCCTTCAATTTCTATATCAGGTCCGGCTACATCTCGGGAGTGCTGCGAGGATAGTGAAAGGAGTCTGAGACCAACACTCGACGCTTGCCGTCGACCACCAGAGCGCAGTGGTCGTAAGTCACCTTCGTGCACAGTGAGGACGTCGCGGAGACCCGACCACCAGCGTGAGCCCCAGCAGAAATCCTTTCTCTCTCGTCGGCATTTTCCTCCCCATACTTCTCAATGATAATGGTCGTGTCTTCTTGTGATAACAGAACTCATATTTCCACCAACCAACAATGCTTTTTCTTTTCTTTAGTAAAATGAGATGATACCGCCCCAAGGCCTTCACTTTCGGTCCCCTTTTTTTATCATGGGCACTCATTCTTTTCATGTTGAATCCTCCTCTTTTATTTTTCTCCTCCACCGAAAGGCCCCCATTTGAGTCATCCCTTAGTGCTCTCCACTTCTTCTTTGGCCTTCAGCGGCCGTGATCATGAATTGGCCTCCTTTTTACCTCACTTTTCTGCTCACTTTTTCTCTCCACTAGGAGTCTTTGTGACAACTTTAGTGGAATCTCCATCTTTATATCGTGTTGAAAGGCCTTCATCAAAATGCATCTTAGCATGTTCCAAATGTTTGATGGCTTCTTCCTGTGTAGAGGAATTCATAAATAGTTGAATATAGCAAAGCCCAACTATTGTGTGGTCGTTCTTGATAACCTAAAACATGTACGAGTAATTGAAATGCTTATGAGTTTCACAATAAATGCAGATTCGAGCGAGGCTCATCAAATGATAAATTGAATTCGAAAAATCGAATGCAGTAACGAAAAATACACCATCGGGCCATTGAAAAATTTGGACTATTAGAGGACAATGTCACAACTCCAAAATGCAAAAATCGAAAATTACAGAGCTAAAATGAATTTTCTATAATTTTTTTCAATTAATCTGAAAGTGAGATTAACAAAGTAATTCCTGATTCCAGATTAATTTTTTGCAGATTTTCTTCGGCCAAAATGAAGAGAAAATTAAAAGAAAAATATCACCTATTTTTTCATATTTTTGTGGCCTTAAAAAATATTATTATTATTTTTTATTAATTTTCAAATATTTTTCTAATTTTTGAAAAATATTAAAAAAATGCGAAAAATATGAAAAATTATTTTTTGTTAAAAATGGTGGCCTAGACTTGGCCAAGGCTTCCAAAGTTGAGTTTTTTGCAATTTTCTCATTTTTTTTCTCGATTTTCTATGAATTTTTTTAAAAATAAATGCATGAAAATAATAAAAATATGAAAATTTATTTTTCGGTCAAAATTGGTTCCCTAGGCTTGGCCAAGGTTTCCAAAGTTGATTTTGTAATTTTATAAATTTTTATAGATTTTCTATTAATTTTTTAAAGAGAAAAAGTGATTAAAAATCATGTGTCAACAAGTATGTTACTTTATTACTAGTTCATTGCTGCATGTTGTTATGAAGTCGGGGATAAAGGATAATGGAAGAAGAAATTAACAAATGAATAATCCATGTGCAAAGGAACTGCAAGATACCAAGGGTAGGTGTGTCTTCCTTAGGAGCAAACCCCATGGATCCAAGAGTTGATGCGATATTAGAGGCACTGGTGAATGTCAGAGCCTTGCTGAGTGTTAGGCTCAACAACAAGCGATGGTAAATAATGCGGCTGGAGAATGCCGCATACAAGGATTGGTGGAACATATCCTCAAATTGAAACCACACATGTTC
Source organism: Psidium friedrichsthalianum (assembly GCA_019149425.1). Taxonomy (NCBI): domain Eukaryota; kingdom Viridiplantae; phylum Streptophyta; class Magnoliopsida; order Myrtales; family Myrtaceae; genus Psidium; species Psidium friedrichsthalianum. The sequence continues at coordinate 7,173 of JAGVVM010020895.1, read as the reverse complement.
ACTGGAATAGGAAACCCAGAAAAAACCGAAAGTTGGTTAGATGAAATGGAGGAGTTGTTTGGTCTACTAAATTGTAATGATGTGGATCGACTTATCTTGATGGAACATCAACTATCAAGAAACACAAAGTATTGGTGGAGGTCCACTAGGGGCATAGTATTCCTAGAGGGGACTGAAGTTGCATGGAATCATTTTGTTGAAGCTTTCAATAATCAATACCTTCCAAACTTCGTTAGGGATAAGAAGATGACTAAATTTGCACAACAAACGCAAGGTAACATGACTATCGGCTAGTATGAGGCAAAATTTTCGAAGTCACCCAGGTATTCGCCTCGTCTAGTTGAAAATCTAGTGCATAGGGCCAAAAGATTTCTAAATGGCCTCAAAATAAGGAGGTAGCCAGTACCTTTTAACATCCAAAATTACAATGAACTCTATAGTCGGGCTCTATTAATTAAAGAAGAATCCAAAGGGAGGTTATGGAAATAGTAATGCAAGTGAGACCAAAGTTTTAGATTCCTCAAGGAAATTTAGGCGTGATAAGCAACTTGGTCAGTTTGGAAGGCCAAGGTTTAACTTGACCAAGAGACCTAATTTTGGACGAATTGGTCAAATGGAAAGTGGCAGAGGACAAGAGTCGAGACTTATTTAGACTCAGGGGAATAGTGCTTGTAATTGATTTGATGAATTTCATGGAAGAGGACCATGCATGAATGATAGATAATGTTTTAAATGTGGTCAATCTGGACATATAAGGAGAGATTGTCCTCGAGGAGGATAACAGTCTCAAGTACTAATACCACAACGCTCAACAAGCATTGTCAAGAGGATCTAATAGGCCTGGTGAATCTAAAGGGATGAGTGGAACAAATCAAGCTAGGAATACCGAGAAACCTTCTTCCCAAGGGCAAGTGTACGCGGTAACCCAAGAGGAAGTTTTGGCTACTAAAATCTTTATTTCAGGTATGCTTTCCCTTGATGGTCATAAAGCATACACATTGTTTGATACTGGAGCCACTTATTCATTTGTCTCAACACAATGTGTGAGGTTGCATGATTTGAAGAGTGAATTGCTTGGCAAACCATTAGTGGTGACTACCCCGCTTAAGGATAGCATACTGCTAAAGGTAGGTTGTAGAAGTCGTGAAATTACCATTAGATGCCGGAGTATGGCATTAGATTTGATAGTCTTAGTAATGTGTGAATTTGATATTATAATTGGAATGGATTGGCTTCACTAACAATGAGCCAAAGTGGATTGCTACAGAAAATTAGTCTAGATCAATCCATCAAATAGTCCCAGTTTTGAGTTCGTAAGCAAGTACATCTTGGATTTTCATATTTGCAGTAGAAGCTTGGAGATTACTTGACGAGAGATGTCAAGGATAATTAGCAGTAGTGCTAGATCAATCTAAGAAGGAAATAAAATTTGAAGAAATTCCTGTAGTTCAAGAATTTCGTAATGTTTTTCTTGAAGAGCTTTCAGGATTGCCTCCAGAAAAAGAGATTGAACTCATGATCAAATTGATTCCTAGAACGGAACCTATATCAAATGCCCCTTATTGAATGGCTCTGATAGAGCTAAAGGAACTAAAAGTACAACTTCAGGAATTATTAGATAGAGGATTCATTTGGCCAAGCACACTATTGTGGGGAGCACTAGTTTTGTTCGTAAAGAAGAAAGATGGGTCCTTAAGACTCTGTATAGATTACCGATAATTGAACAAGGTGACGATAAGAATAAGTGCCCTCTACCAAGGATTGATGACTAGTTTGATCATCCAAGTTGGACAATTGCACTAGTTGCACTTAATTTCACATAAACTTGACTTTATAGGATGAAAAATAGATACTAGGCACCAATGCCTTATTGGTCTAGTAATTGTTGCTCCTTCGATTAAAGTTCTCTAAATATAGTCTCTTGATTATCATCATTGAAAATAAACGGTTTTGCTTGCTAAACAGGTAGACGAAAGCCAAGATCTCACAACTTAAGTGCCATAACTTTCAGTTAACCACTTAAGTGGGGGAAGGACACTTTTGGTGTCAAAAGTTGTGTATGGAATCACTTTCGTGCCAAAAGTTTCAATCATATCACTTAAGTACCAAATTGGGATAAAAGGATAACTTTATTGCCAAATCGAAGACAAAAAGGATCACTTTGATGCCGCTAGCGAAATTTTTCAGCCAAAGTGCCACATGTCATTAATAGCTAATTTTTCAATGTAAAATGACTTTTAAAAAACCAAATAAGTCCACATGGGCTACCACATGGACTTCTGCACTTTAAAATAAATTAAAATCAATCAAATTCAATTTTAAAAATTAGATAAAATTTAAATTCATTTAAAATAAAAAATTTATAAAAAATTAAAATATGGCTAAAAATTTAGCTAAAAACCATAATTTTTTTTAAATGACAAAAAGTTTTAGAACCAGGCGGGGAGGGCTCCACTGTCGCCGTCACTATTACCGGTAATGGCCACGTGGGACTTAAATTTGTGGCACCCAATGGGACATTCCATATCTTTCGCGGCCAAGAGAACGACAGAAGGAAATCAACACGAAAAAGTTGGTCTGCCAAGGCACCATGAAAATATTGCTTGAAGAACAACGTAATGACACAGCCAACTATAGTGTGAATCACAAGTTAGATATGATCAAATCGGTGATCATCAATGCTACGAGTAATGCCTTGTCAAAGCTAGGATCGTCCCATCAACCTCTACAATTCCAAGCAAAGTGAGTGGTAATAGAGTATGTTTCTAATCTCTCTCCATTTATTGATGCTAATAATATTGGTCGAAGTAGTCAGCCCCCAATAAGAGGGCCTAATACTCTAAATAAGCTCTAGCTTTTGCCCTAATTATACATTCTGTCTCATGAAAAACATGCAAGTTTGGGTCTAGTCTCAATTTTACCTAAACTTTTTTGCCCCATAAATACCCTCAACTTTAAGTAATGTCCCAATTCTAACCAAAACTTTTTTTATCTTAGAAAAAAAATCCTAACTTGAGGTCTTGTCCCAATTTTACTCACAAGTCTCAATTTTACCATAAATTTTACTGTCTCATAAAAACCATAAATTTCACTTGAGTCACAAATCTATATATTAACCCTCCATCCAAATTTTTTGGTTCGCAACCAAGAAATGAAAAACTCCCAAACATGAGCTATTCGAGTGTCCTGAGCTCGAACTCTCTGACTATGAAAGATAGAGTATTCTCAAGCACAATAGATCGAAGATTGAGTGCAAAATCACTAAGGACAATTTTAATATGGGGTTGATTGAGGTAGATTTAAGACTCAAGTAAAAGTTGATGATTTTTTATGAGACAAGAAAATCAGAGTAAAATAAAAGTTAGACCTAAAGTTGGGATTTCTTTTATGAGACAAAATAAAGTTTAGGGCAGTAGTATTGGTACTAGACCTAAATTTGAGGATTTTTTTTATGTGATAAAAAAATTTAGGATAGAATTGAGATTGGACCTAAAGTCGGGGGTTTTCAATGGGACAAAAAAAATTGGGTAGAATTGAGATTGTACCTAAAGTAGGCCTTTTTATTAGACGAAAATAAAAAATCCATTTTCAGAAATTTTATTTGTTGCTTGGCTGTGGAATTACTAGTGACCGATCATTTAAAGAAAATTCTTTTGGCCAAGATTTCTCTTGTAAGTTTGAGTCTTTCGAGTTTCTTGACTTACCTGGCAGTAAAAATGCTAATACAATACTCAAAGTTGGGAAATTTATGCCTAATTCTTGAACTGTTAAATAGACTACTGGCTATTTAATTACATATGTAGGCAATTGGAACGTTGTTGATGGGTCGTTGATTTTAGGTGCTAGTGGGGCTTTCTCAATTAATCAAGCCCGCTCTCAAAATTAAGATTGATGTCGAAACCAGTGAGCAAGAATTCCGTTGGTTTCGCAGAAAATGATTGATTTGAAAAATTCTTTTCCAAAACTGATAGTTTAAAATAATTAGCCAATTAAAAAAAAGTTTCCATTATCGAGAATAATTTATATTTAAATATTTTCATTCATGAAAATGTTTATTTTTCATTGCCAAATTATTTCAAGCGACCATTATTTTGAAAATGCCTTTCAATTTATTCATTTTTTTTTGCTGAGCCTTGATGAAGAACTTGGGAGAAATGTTTGAACATGAATTAACAGGGAGAAATAAAATAAGGGATGTATACGATTGAGTCTCTCTCTCCTTTATGATTAAAGTGTTTGAGCCCCACATACGTCGTCCTTTGCTCTTGATTTGAACGGTATTTCCAGTTTTCCACATTTGCCAACACGTAAACACTCCCGGTAAACGTCAACCTCTCCGACCAAAAAAAGAAAACGTCAACCTCATGGTCGTGCTTTGCGTGCAAAATGGGGCAACAATATACAATCCATATAGCTAACAAACGGGAGAGAAGAATTCATGTATTAATATTTATGTATGGTGCTTATTTTGGTACCAATATTTTTGCTGGCTCACTTAAGTACTAAATCGGAGAAAAAACGATCATTTAAGTGTCAACGACAAGAAATTCCGGCAAACTAAATGCATGTCATTTATTTTTAATTTTTTAACATTTTTTAGTCAATTTAATTTTTTAACATTACGTGGAAATTTTTTGAAAAAAATAGGCACGTGGACTCTTAAACTTAAAAATAAGTTTAAAAATTAAAACGAATAAAAAATAAGCTAAATAAAAAAAAATTGAAATATGAAAAGAAGTTGCAGAGGCCTTGACACGGTTGCCAATGCTTGGTGACCCCCCTCGGTCATCCGCCACCCTTGTCGGTGATGGTGGGGCTGCGGTGGCGACTTCTTTTTTTTTTTTTTATAGCTTATTTTTAATTTTTTAATATTATGTGGAATTTTTTTTTTATTGATTTTAACTTTTTTATTGCTGACTAGGATCCTCTGGTGAGCCAAATAGATGCCATATATGATGTTTCTGACAAAGCTCACTGGAGTTTGCATTGAAATAACCATTTTTCAAAAAATTAGCACATAAGTGATCCAAAATAAAAAAATATTAACACTAAGGTGAGTGCCATATACAAATACTAACACTTGAGATGTCCTTTTACCTTGATAAAAGAGTGGAGTATACAGTTTTTTTTTTGTCCCTTTAATATGTTTAGTGTCATGTTTTCTTAGAGCCCCAATTGAGGAAAATGCCTCAAACTATATCGTTGATTGGTGGGTCACAAGTATGGACATCATTAATATGTAATTTTGGCTAAGATTGCATAAGAATTATTAGTGACACCAATCAAATGTATGATCGGACTCCCTCCCACCTAGTTGGAGAAAAAAAGATTAGTTTCTCTCTTCAAAGTTTTGAAGGCCTAGTACTCAAAATAACCTCAACTATAAATATAGTCCTAATTCTACCCCAAATTTTTTTGTCCGATAAAAAATCCCTCACTTTAAATCCAGTCCTAGCTCTATCCTAAACTTTTGTTTTTGGTCCTATGAAAGACTCTCAACTTCATATCATGTCCTAATTTTTCCATTTAGTCTCAATTCTACCTTAAAAAATGTTTAGTCTCATAAAAAAACTAACAAACTTTACTTGAGTCAAAAGCTACCCAAGTTTACCCTTCGTCCAAAATCTCTCACTAAGAAGTGAGAGATGGAAAGTGGTCAAGCATAAGCTGTTTGAGCGTCCTGAGCCGTGTGTCTAAAACACAAATAGTTCCACTGCGAGAGACGGAACACTCTGAAGAATGAGATATTCAAGACGAAACGCAAAATCAAATCCCTATATGAGATGGAAGGACGACTCTATAAAGCAATTGAACAAAACCAACCCCATTGCTTTAGTTTTTTAAAAAATAATAGTAAGATCCAATATGACGTTATTTGGACTGATAGGGAAATTCATCTCCAAAGACGTGTTTTCGTATCTGAAATTTGGGGAAAAACTTGCCACGTAGGATCACTAAGGGTGATTTTGGACGAAGAGTTTATGGAGGCATATTTGTGACTGAAGCAACAATTAGATATTTTCTATGAGATAAAAAGTAATGGTTAAAATGGAACTTGGCCTAAAGCTAAGGTATCTTTATGAGACAAAAAAAGGGTAAAATTGGAACTAGACCTAAAATTTGGGATTTTTTATGAGACAAAAAGAAATTGAGGGTAGAATTAGGATTTAACCTAATGTTAGAGACACTTCATGAAACAAAAAAAAAAGTTTAGGGTCAAGTTGAAAATGTAGTTAAAGTTGGGGTTTTCCCCCTGAATGCTCAATACTATTTGTCAACAACATTGAATTTGAGCTGAGGAAAGCGGCCAATGCCTATTGGTGGCTCGTTCCTCCAATAACTAATTAGTACAAAATAATAAATGACCGAATTGACGGAATGATATAATAAATCTTAAGAAGGACGACATGTATGACTTTGTAATCTGACGCACGATTGCCGGTCGAAAATCCTAGATAAAAGGCTGAACGAGAGAGCATTACTGGCAATAATTTGGCTAAGCAATTCATTTCTTTCTCTTCCAGGTTGATGGCGGGCTCATCTTTCTGCGTGTTCAATGGGGCTCGCCTGTTTCTCTCTCTCCATATCCTCACGATTTGGTTCATGCACAAAGGTTATACTTTTGGAGTAGAAGGGAAGATCACAAGCCGCACTGCATCAATCAGCTCTCTATTGCCTTCTCCTTCTTGCTCACCTTCCACTAGCAAAGGTCGGTGTCTCTCTCTCTCTCCCTCCATGGAATTATCCATCCCTTGACATATCTGTTATATATGGATGTGTATTGTAATTATGTTCGGCGGGAAAGTGACCTTTCGGATCATGAATGAACTTGGACAAGAACAAGATTTGTTTAATGCGGTGCCTTGATAATCGAACATGAACCGCAAGACAGAGCGAAAGCGGGGCATACAAACTCATGCCTTGCACCTGTGAGTGACCGCGGATTCTTACTACCCTTTTTGGTTCTGATCCAGCTTGGCTAAGTAGGCTTTGCTTTAAACTATTTGTTCAAATAATGAATATAATCATACTAATGAGGAAATTTAAGAGGTAAGAGGATGATTAGAAGAAGACATACAGGCAGATAATCGTCTCCTTCGCATTAGATGGGCTCAATATAATCATTGGTGGTCATGACAAAATGGATATTCGCAGTGGCGGGAGGAGCTAATT
>JAGVVM010020894.1:0-22083 GCA_019149425.1 Psidium friedrichsthalianum | reverse complement strand
CCTTCATCCCTTAGTGCTCTCGCACTTCTTCTTTGGCCTTCAGCGGCCGTGATCATGAATTGGCCTCCTTTTTTACCTCACTTTTCTGCTCACTTTTTCTCCTCCACTAGGAGTCTTTGTGACAACTTTAGTGGAATCTCATCTTTATATCGTGTTGTGAAAGGCCTTCATCAAAATGCATCTTAGCATGTTCCAAATGTTTGATGGCTTCTTCCTGTGTAGAGGATTCATAAATAGTTGAATATAGCAAAGCCCAACTATTGTGTGGTCGTTCTTGATAACCTAAAACATGTACGAGTAATTGAAATGCTTATGAGTTTCACAATAAATGCAGATTCGAGCGAGGCTCATCAAATGATAAATTGAATTCGAAAAATCGAATGCAGTAACGAAAAATACACCATCGGGCCATTGAAAAATTTGGACTATTAGAGGACAATGTCACAACTCCAAAATGCAAAAATCGAAAATTACAGAGCTAAAATGAATTTTCTATAATTTTTTTCAATTAATCTGAAAGTGAGATTAACAAAGTAATTCCTGATTCCAGATTAATTTTTTGCAGATTTTCTTCGGCCAAAATGAAGAGAAAATTAAAAGAAAAATATCACCTATTTTTTCATATTTTTGTGGCCTTAAAAAATATTATTATTATTTTTTATTAATTTTCAAATATTTTTCTAATTTTGAAAAATATTAAAAAATGCGAAAAATATGAAAAATTATTTTTGTTAAAAAATGGTGGCCTAGACTTGGCCAAGGCTTCCAAAGTTGATTTTTTGCAATTTTCTCATTTTTTTTCTCGATTTTCTATGAATTTTTTTAAAAATAAATGCATGAAAATAATAAAAATGTGAAAATTTATTTTTCGGTCAAAATTGGTTCCCTAGACTTGGCCAAGGTTTCCAAAGTTGATTTTGTAATTTTATAAATTTTTATAGATTTTCTATTAATTGTTTAAAGAGAAAAAGTGATTAAAAATCATGTGTCAACAAGTATGTTACTTTATTACTAGTTCATTGCTGCATGTTGTTATGAAGTCGGGGATAAAGGATAATGGAAGAAGAAATTAACAAATGAACAATCCATGTGCAAAGGAACTGCAAGATACCAAGGGTAGGTGTGTCTTCCTTAGGAGCAAACCCCACGGATCCAAGAGTTGATGCGATATTAGAGGCACTGGTGAATGTCAGAGCCTTGCTTGAGTGTTAGGCTCAACAACAAGCGATGGTAAATAATGCGGCTGGAGAATGCCGCATACAAGGATTGGTGGAACATATCCTCAAATTGAAACCACACATGTTCACTGGAATAGGAAACCCAGAAAAAACCGAAAGTTGGTTAGATGAAATGGAGGAGTTGTTTGGTCTACTAAATTGTAATGATGTGGATCGACTTATCTTGATGGAACATCAACTATCAAGAAACACAAAATATTGGTGGAGGTCCACTAGGGGCATAGTATTCCTAGAGGGGACTGAAGTTGCATGGAATCATTTTGTTGAAGCTTTCAATAATCAATACCTTCCAAACTGCGTTAGGGATAAGAAGATGACTAAATTTGCACAACAAACGCGAGGTAACATGACTATCGGCTAGTATGAGGCAAAATTTTCGAAGTCACCCAGGTATTCGCCTCGTCTAGTTGAAAATCTAGTGCATAGGGCCAAAAGATTTCTAAATGGCCTCAAAATAAGGAGGTAGCCAGTACCTTTTAACATCCAAAATTACAATGAACTCTATAGTCGGGCTCTATTAATTAAAGAAGAATCCAAAGGGAGGTTATGGAAATAGTAATGCAAGTGAGACCAAAGTTTTAGATTCCTCAAGGAAATTTAGGCGTGATAAGCAACTTGGTCAGTTTGGAAGGCCAAGGTTTAACTTGACCAAGAGACCTAATTTTGGACGAATTGGTCAAATGGAAAGTGGCAGAGGACAAGAGTCGAGACTTATTTAGACTCAGGGGAATAGTGCTTGTAATTGATTTGATGAATTTCATGGAAGAGGACCATGCATGAATGATAGATAATGTTTTAAATGTGGTCAATCTGGACATATAAGGAGTGATTGTCCTCGAGGAGGATAACAGTCTCAAGTACTAATACCACAACGATCTCAACAAGCATTGTCAAGAGGATCTAATAGGCCTGGTGAATCTAAAGGGATGAGTGGAACAAATCAAGCTAGGAATACCGAGAAACCTTCTTCCCAAGGGCAAGTGTACGCGGTAACCCAAGAGGAAGTTTTGGCTACTAAAATCTTTATTTCAGGTATGCTTTCCCTTGATGGTCATAAAGCATACACATTGTTTGATACTGGAGCCACTTATTCATTTGTCTCAACACAATGTGTGAGGTTGCATGATTTGAAGAGTGAATTGCTTGGCAAACCATTAGTGGTGACTACCCCGCTTAAGGATAGCATACTGCTAAAGGTAGGTTGTAGAAGTCGTGAAATTACCATTAGATGCCGGAGTATGGCATTAGATTTGATAGTCTTAGTAATGTGTGAATTTGATATTATAATTGGAATGGATTGGCTTCACTAACAATGAGCCAAAGTGGATTGCTACAGAAAATTAGTCTAGATCAATCCATCAAATAGTCCCAGTTTTGAGTTCGTAAGCAAGTACATCTTGGATTTTCATATTTGCAGTAGAAGCTTGGAGATTACTTGACGAGAGATGTCAAGGATAATTAGCAGTAGTGCTAGATCAATCTAAGAAGGAAATAAAATTTGAAGAAATTCCTGTAGTTCAAGAATTTCGTAATGTTTTTCTTGAAGAGCTTTCAGGATTGCCTCCAGAAAAAGAGATTGAACTCATGATCAAATTGATTCCTAGAACGGAACCTATATCAAATGCCCCTTATTGAATGGCTCTGATAGAGCTAAAGGAACTAAAAGTACAACTTCAGGAATTATTAGATAGAGGATTCATTTGGCCAAGCACACTATTGTGGGGAGCACTAGTTTTGTTCGTAAAGAAGAAAGATGGGTCCTTAAGACTCTGTATAGATTACTGATAATTGAACAAGGTGACGATAAGAATAAGTGCCCTCTACCAAGGATTGATGACTAGTTTGATCATCCAAGTTGGACAATTGCACTAGTTGCACTTAATTTCACATAAACTTGACTTTATAGGATGAAAAATAGATACTAGGCACCAATGCCTTATTGGTCTAGTAATTGTTGCTCCTTCGATTAAAGTTCTCTAAATATAGTCTCTTGATTATCATCATTGAAAATAAACGGTTTTGCTTGCTAAACAGGTAGACGAAAGCCAAGATCTCACAACTTAAGTGCCATAACTTTCAGTTAACCACTTAAGTGGGGAAGGACACTTTTGGTGTCAAAAGTTGTGTATGGAATCACTTTCGTGCCAAAAGTTTCAATCATATCACTTAAGTACCAAATTGGGATAAAAGGATAACTTTATTGCCAAATCGAAGACAAAAAGGATCACTTTGATGCCGCTAGCGAAATTTTTCAGCCGAAAGTGCCACATGTCATTAATAGCTAATTTTTCAATGTAAAATGACTTTTAAAAAACCAAATAAGTCCACATGGGCTACCACATGGACTTCTGCACTTTAAAATAAATTAAAATCAATCAAATTCAATTTTAAAAATTAGATAAAATTTAAATTCATTTAAAATAAAAAATTTATAAAAAATTAAAATATGGCTAAAAATTTAGCTAAAAACCATAATTTTTTTTTTAAATGACAAAAAGTTTTAGAACCAGGCGGGGAGGGCTCCACTGTCGCCGTCACTATTACCGGTAATGGCCACGTGGGACTTAAATTTGTGGCACCCAATGGGACATTCCATATCTTTCGCGGCCAAGAGAACGACAGAAGGAAATCAACACGAAAAAGTTGGTCTGCCAAGGCACCATGAAAATATTGCTTGAAGAACAACGTAATGACACAGCCAACTATAGTGTGAATCACAAGTTAGATATGATCAAATCGGTGATCATCAATGCTACGAGTAATGCCTTGTCAAAGCTAGGATCGTCCATCAACCTCTACAATTCCAAGCAAAGTGAGTGGTAATAGAGTATGTTTCTAATCTCTCTCCATTTATTGATGCTAATAATATTGGTCGAAGTAGTCAGCCCCCAATAAGAGGGCCTAATACTCTAAATAAGCTCTAGCTTTTGCCCTAATTATACATTCTGTCTCATGAAAAACATGCAAGTTTGGGTCTAGTCTCAATTTTACCTAAACTTTTTTTGCCCCATAAATACCCTCAACTTTAAGTAATGTCCCAATTCTAACCAAAACTTTTTTTATCTTAGAAAAAAAATCCTAACTTGAGGTCTTGTCCCAATTTTACTCACAAGTCTCAATTTTACCATAAATTTTACTGTCTCATAAAAACCATAAATTTCACTTGAGTCACAAATCTATATATTAACCCTCCATCCAAATTTTTTTGTTCGCAACCAAGAAATGAAAAACTCCCAAACATGAGCTATTCGAGTGTCCTGAGCTCGAACTCTCTGACTATGAAAGATAGAGTATTCTCAAGCACAATAGATCGAAGATTGAGTGCAAAATCACTAAGGACAATTTTAATATGGGGTTGATTGAGGTAGATTTAAGACTCAAGTAAAAGTTGATGATTTTTTATGAGACAAGAAAATCAGAGTAAAATAAAAGTTAGACCTAAAGTTGGGATTTCTTTTATGAGACAAAATAAAGTTTAGGGTAGTAGTATTGGTACTAGACCTAAATTTGAGGATTTTTTTTATGTGATAAAAAAAATTTAGGATAGAATTGAGATTGGACCTAAAGTCGGGGGTTTTCAATGGGACAAAAAAAATTGGGTAGAATTGAGATTGTACCTAAAGTAGGCCTTTTTATTAGACGAAAATAAAAAATCCATTTTCAGAAATTTTATTTGTTGCTTGGCTGTGAAATTACTAGTGACCGATCATTTAAAGAAAATTCTTTTGGCCAAGATTTCTCTTGTAAGTTTGAGTCTTTCGAGTTTCTTGACTTACCTGGCAGTAAAAATGCTAATACAATACTCAAAGTTGGGAAATTTATGCCTAATTCTTGAACTGTTAAATAGACTACTGGCTATTTAATTACATATGTAGGCAATTGGAACGTTGTTGATGGGTCGTTGATTTTAGGTGCTAGTGGGGCTTTCTCAATTAATCAAGCCCGCTCTCAAAATTAAGATTGATGTCGAAACCAGTGAGCAAGAATTCCGTTGGTTTCGCAGAAAATGATTGATTTGAAAAATTCTTTTCCAAAACTGATAGTTTAAAATAATTAGCCAATTAAAAAAAAGTTTCCATTGTCGAGAATAATTTATATTTAAATATTTTCATTCATGAAAATGTTTATTTTTCATTGCCAAATTATTTCAAGCGACCATTATTTTGAAAATGCCTTTCAATTTATTCATTTTTTTTTGCTGAGCCTTGATGAAGAACTTGGGAGAAATGTTTGAACATGAATTAACAGGGAGAAATAAAATAAGGGATGTGAACCAAGTGGGGAGGGTTCCGAAGTTCATGCCAAGGAAAAGTCATTTGCGGCGAGCGACGTGCAGACTCCGACAAATTTTTGCCGAACGTATCCGAAGGGATTTGACCCGACAACTCATCATCGTCCTGACGTAAATGCGTGCTGAACATGAGTCACGTGTAGGGACAGGATGTATATTGTATGGTGCTTATTTTGGTACCAATATTTTTTGCTGGCTCACTTAAGATTAAACGTGTGTCAACGACAAGAAATTCCGGCAAACTAAATGCATGTCATTTATTTTTAATTTTTTAACATTTTTTAGTATTTAATTTTTTAACATTACGTGGAAATTTTTTGAAAAAAATAGGCACGTGGACTCTTAAACTTAAAAATAAGTTTAAAAATTAAAACGAATAAAAAAATAAGCTAAATAAAAAAAAATTGAAATATGAAAAGAAGTTGCAGAGGCCTTGACACGGGTTGCCAATGCTTGGTGACCCCCCTCGGTCATCCGCCACCCTTGTCGGTGATGGTGGGGCTGCGGTGGCGACTTCTTTTTTTTTTTTTATAGCTTATTTTTAATTTTTTAATATTATGTGGAATTTTTTTTTATTGATTTTAACTTTTTTATTGCTGACTAGGATCCTCTGGTGAGCCAAATAGATGCCATATATGATTTCTGACAAAGCTCACTGGAGTTTGCATTGAAATAACCATTTTTCAAAAAAATTAGCACATAAGTGATCCAAAATAAAAAATATTAACACTAAGGTGAGTGCCATATACAAATACTAACACTTGAGATGTCCTTTTACCTTGATAAAAGAGTGGAGTATACAGTTTTTTTTTTGTCCCTTTAATATGTTTAGTGTCATGTTTTCTTAGAGCCCCAATTGAGGAAAATGCCTCAAACTATATCGTTGATTGGTGGGTCACAAGTATGGACATCATTAATATGTAATTTTGGCTAAGATTGCATAAGAATTATTAGTGACACCAATCAAATGTATGATCGGACTCCCTCCCACCTAGTTGGAGAAAAAAAGATTAGTTTCTCTCTTCAAAGTTTTGAAGGCCTAGTACTCAAAAATAACCTCAACTATAAATATAGTCCTAATTCTACCCCAAATTTTTTTGTCCGATAAAAAATCCCTCACTTTAAATCCAGTCCTAGCTCTATCCTAAACTTTTGTTTTTGGTCCTATGAAAGACTCTCAACTTCATATCATGTCCTAATTTTTCCATTTAGTCTCAATTCTACCTTAAAAAATGTTTAGTCTCATAAAAAAACTAACAAACTTTACTTGAGTCAAAAGCTACCCAAGTTTACCCTTCGTCCAAAATCTCTCACTAAGAAGTGAGAGATGGAAAGTGGTCAAGCATAAGCTGTTTGAGCGTCCTGAGCCGTGTGTCTAAAACACAAATAGTTCCACTGCGAGAGACGGAACACTCTGAAGAATGAGATATTCAAGACGAAACGCAAAATCAAAGATCCCTATATGAGATGGAAGGACGACTCTATAAAGCAATTGAACAAAACCAACCCCATTGCTTTAGTTTAAAAAAATAATAGTAAGATCCAATATGACGTTATTTGGACTGATAGGGAAATTCATCTCCAAAGACGTGTTTTCGTATCTGAAATTTGGGGAAAAACTTGCCACGTAGGATCACTAAGGGTGATTTTGGACGAAGAGTTTATGGAGGCATATTTGTGACTGAAGCAACAATTAGATATTTTCTATGAGATAAAAAGTAATGGTTAAAATGGAACTTGGCCTAAAGCTAAGGTATCTTTATGAGACAAAAAAAAGGGTAAAATTGGAACTAGACCTAAAATTTGGGATTTTTTATGAGACAAAAAGAAATTGAGGGTAGAATTAGGATTTAACCTAATGTTAGAGACACTTCATGAAACAAAAAAAAAAGTTTAGGGTCAAGTTGAAAATGTAGTTAAAGTTGGGGTTTTCCCCCTGAATGCTCAATACTATTTGTCAACAACATTGAATTTGAGCTGAGGAAAGCGGCCAATGCCTATTGGTGGCTCGTTCCTCCAATAACTAATTAGTACAAAATAATAAATGACCGAATTGACGGAATGATATAATAAATCTTAAGAAGGACGACATGTATGACTTTGTAATCTGACGCACGATTGCCGGTCGAAAATCCTAGATAAAAGGCTGAACGAGAGAGCATTACTGGCAATAATTTGGCTAAGCAATTCATTTCTTTCTCTTCCAGGTTGATGGCGGGCTCATCTTTCTGCGTGTTCAATGGGGCTCGCCTGTTTCTCTCTCTCCATATCCTCACGATTTGGTTCATGCACAAAGGTTATACTTTTGGAGTAGAAGGGAAGATCACAAGCCGCACTGCATCAATCAGCTCTCTATTGCCTTCTCCTTCTTGCTCACCTTCCACTAGCAAAGGTCTGTCTCTCTCTCTCTCTCCCTCCATGGAATTATCCATCCCTTGACATATCTGTTATATATGGATGTGTATTGTAATTATGTTCGGCGGGAAAGTGACCTTTCGGATCATGAATGAACTTGGACAAGAACAAGATTTGTTTAATGTGGTGCCTTGATAATCGAACATGAACCGCAAGACAGAGCGAAAGCGGGGCATACAAACTCATGCCTTGCACCTGTGAGTGACCGCGGATTCTTACTACCCTTTTTGGTTCTGATCCAGCTTGGCTAAGTAGGCTTTGCTTTAAACTATTTGTTCAAATAATGAATATAATCATACTAATGAGGAAATTTAAGAGGTAAGAGGATGATTAGAAGAAGACATACAGGCAGATAATCCGTCTCCTTCGCATTAGATCGCACTGGATAGTTCAAATTGCATTTGGTAGTCATGCAAATGATGGTGATCATGATGATTTTTCTATGCATGCGCCGGGTAGTTTAAATTGAGTTGAGCTTGTGAGCCGATGGATTAAGCCGGATGCTCCCTCATCATTTTTCCGATTCAAAAAGCCACGTCTTTTTGCTACATTTAGTGGACGACTTGGTCGTCCCCAGTCAACTTTCATCACAATTATTTAAGAGTTGACTGGAAAAGTAGAACGATCTTTTTCTTTTGCAAACGCGTTATCAACATACTGTTTCACATGATCTCTTACTCTCACATTACATGCTTTTAGCTAGCAGCCGAAAGTCGACCTTGGAAGTAATTCACAAGCATGGCCCATGCTCTCACCTTGCTCAAGACCCCAATCCTCTAAATCACACTGCACTCCTGCTCCAAGATGAATCAAGGGTCAAGTGGATTCAGTCCCAATCCTCCAAAGGCAGCGGCGGCCTAGAAGTTTCGGCCGCAGCCAGACTTCCGGCGAAGTCCGGCATCACCATTGGCACTGGCAATTACGTGGTGACAATCGGCCTCGGCACGCCGAAAAAGGACCTCACTCTCGAATTTGACACCGGCAGCCCCCTCACGTGGACCCAGTGCCAGCCGTGCGTCGGATCTTGCTACAATCAGTCCGAACCGCTCTTTAAACCATCTCAATCATCGTCCTATGCTAATATCTCATGCGCCTCTACGTCATGCTCTCAACTTGGTAATTATATGTCTTACTAGAATGTTCTTGAAGCATAGATGAGGAATCTCGGTTTCTTAGAGTGAAAAGCCATCACAAGAATAACCAGAACTAATTAAAGCAATGTGTTGTGCTCTATCTTTAGGTCGTTCGGGATGTTCTGGATCGACATGTCTATATTCCATTCGATACGGCGACCAATCAACTACCACTGGTTTCTTCGCAACCGAGAAGTTGACTCTAACGCCGACTGAGGTGATCGACAATTTTGAATTCGGCTGCGGAGAAAACAACCAAGGCCTTTTCCACGGAGCCGCAGGTTTGATGGGACTATCAGATGACAAGATCTCCATCGTGCAACAAACCACGGCCCAATATGGCAAGTATTTCTCCTACTGCTTGCCCTCCTCCCCTAGCTCCACCGGACACTTGACTTTCGGCAAAGACAGTGGAGCATCAAGCTCGGTTAGGTTCACCCCGTTATCAAAGATCCCACGAAGCTCACAATTCTACGGAATAAGTATTGAAGGAATCAGTGTAGGAGGGAATCGCCTATCGATACCATCGACGATTTTTTCAAGTGGAGGGGCCATCATCGACTCGGGAACTGTCATCACCCGATTGCCTCCGACAGCTTATAGTGCCTTGAGAGCGGCATTTAGGACAGCGATGGGGAATTACACGACGGCACCGGCGTTTGGCCTTTTCGATACTTGCTATGACTTTAGCAAAGAGAGCAGAGTCGTGGTCCCACTGATAACATTCTCTTTCGCCGGCGGAGTCGATGTCGACTTGGACCTTAGTGGAATATTACACCCTGTCAAGGCCTCTCAAATTTGCCTAGCCTTTGCGGCGAATCCTGCGGATAGCGATCTGGGCATCTACGGTAACACGCAGCAGAGAACTTTTGATGTTATCTACGATGTTGCCGGAGGAAAGCTAGGTTTTGGCTCGAATGGCTGTTCCTAAGATGGATGGAATATTGTTATTTATAGATATACTCGATGACACTTAGGAGTATCCAAAATGAATATGTCATCGGGAGTTAACCGTTCTGAATAATAACTATTGCAAATTGAGAATAATGGAAATGCCCTTACTACGCCCTTCTTTGGTGTCGTTCAACGTCGACATGTGTGGGTTACAAATTTTGGACATGACTAACATGCAAATTTGACTAAACATAAATGGGAGGGATGTCCATACTTTTAAAAAATTTTTCCAATCAGAGATGGAGGAAAACACGACCAACTAGAGAACGAATTACGATCTTTCCTATGTGCTTGCGAATAATTTTGAAGCTTATGAAATGAATGATTATCGTAGTACATGAGAAGGAATCTCCATTTGCTTATAGTATTATGCCTTTCACACTTGTAAAGACAAGCTTGACTTTCATTTTAAGCCCATCCATCGTCTCGACAAGTTTCTCTACTTCCTTGGTCCAATCAATGAACGCTTCAATGGCAAAGTGATCTTCTCATATTCCATATGTTCTTGCCGTAGGATGGTTTTGGTTTCTTCTGTGACATCCCCAGTCTGAGGCATAGTCCACTTTGACCTATCCCATACCATACCCCTCGCTTTTGTCCTTTAATGTGTGGGTGGGCACCTTCCTTGAAGATCAGCCCTGCCCATCTCGGGAGTGCTCCCAACTGAACACCAAAGGACAAAATCAGGAGGCTCAGTATGGGTCGGGTTAAAAAGTAGATAATATCTTAGGGAGTTAATTTTGAGATGTCCATCTCCATCTCCGTCTCCATCTCCATCTCCTAATTCTATTCCGTGGACGTGCGTCCTAGGTCAGGGATTAGGATCCCTTCAGTTGAGGAATCGATTTCGAACTTCATCTTCACCTCTGATCCAATTGCCTCTATGATTATTTAGGTACATCCTTTTTTCATCTTCATCTTCACATAGAGCGAAAGCCGAATGGAGTAGAATTGATTTGGCAAGCAGCCTCCAAAACTCGTTTAATAGAATCTCCAGCACGCCAGAGAGATATTTGATTCTATAGTGTATCACCTAATTTTCAACCTTTTATACGTTTGTCTGAACATTACGACATTGTTGAGTAGCGCTTAGCAAGAGCTTTTCAACAATATCCAATTTGTCGAAACTTGACAGTCGGATCTCATCATCTTTCATAATTTTGACGGCACCATTTTGAAAGAACTTAGAAGGGAGATGCAGTATGAGAGTCTCATCATTTATCAATAAGCTTCATTCATCTCTTCTCTAATCCAATGCATGTATTGCCCTCCATGGTTTAGGACCTGTTTGACGACGATTCTATTCCAAGGAAAAATTTCTAAGCAGAAAAGATTTTTTCTAATTCTGTTCCCCTGAATAGTTTCTGAGCAAAAGAGCATGTTTGGTAACTACACAAAATTTTTATTCTCAAAATAGGAAAAGAACATAAATATGTTTGATACGACCCTAAAAATTACTATTCACAATTTCTTTTATTTAATTATAAAAATATCACTAGAGGACCGGAGATTGGCGACGGCGACCGGTGGCTAGCGATGGCGACCGGAGATCGGTGGAGGCAATGGACTCATAGTTGTAAAGATGAGTATTAAGTTACACTAAGCATGTTTTTCTAAAATTACATTGTTCTTTTTTTTGTTCCCAAGATCGAAGAAGCTACTTTTTTTTTCGCTTCTTGTTTCTATTCCAAATCTACTCCTACGAATAATTTTTGTTTGCGAGAACAGAAATATTAACTGACTTTATTAAACAGATTTCTATTCTTGTTTTGTTCCCAAAAACAAAAGAACAAGAATAAGAGAATCTTGAGTATTACCAAGCAGGCCCTTAGTATCTATCTTTATCTTTAACGTTAAAAAGGTCAACTAACTTTACTATTCTCTCTCCAAAACTCTATGAAACTCTGATAACCTTTTGTTTATCATCTATTATCCTCTTTAGCCTCCTTTTATTTAGTGAAAAATGAATAATTCGAAAAATATCTTCTCAAAATACGATTCCTAGTATTGCTTGAATGAATGATTTGGAAAGCATTGTCCAAAAAATGATCGCTAGTATCGGTTACAAAAATAAATGAACGAAAAATACTTTTATCGTCCATAAAATATGTAGATATAAGTTATGGTCGATAATAAATACATGAGTAGTTATTTCAACTGATACAAATGATCATATTTTCAAAAATCATTCAGTTTTCGCAAAACAAACGTAGTGTTTAAGCATTTTAACTTTGCTATCGAGGGATTCTCCCTAGGAGGAGAAAATTTCATTATAGTAGGTCCTTCCACGCAATTCGATGAGATAAGTTCTGAGATAGCTAAGCTCATGGTATTCTTGTCGTTTCTTCTTACAAGTTATGCTTTGAAGTCTTATGGAAAAATGCATCTTAAGTACACCAATTAGGTGCAACAACTAATAGAAGTTGGTAGTATTTGTCGGGCATGATTGTTCATAAGTTTTCTTACTCAATAACAACCTAAAATCTCAATCGGTTCTCTTTGGCGCATGTATGCGAACAGTCCACAGAATAAAGTCCAAAGAGGAAGGCCCGGAAGTTCCATCTTTGCACTGACTTGTATTCGGTGGCCTCTCCCTCCCTCCCTCCCTCCCCACCCAACTGATTTGGGACGGTCAAAACCGATCACGAACAGGAAAACCGGTCAAACCGTTTTGGTTTGAATTCTATAGGGATAAGGATACAAATAGTTCATGAACTTTGACTCGATATGTAATATAGTCCATGAATTTTTAATTTGACTAATATGATCCCGAGCTTTAATTCAATATGTAATGTCATCCCTGAAATTTTAATTTGACCAATATTATCTATAAACTTAAGAAGAAGTTCATTATCGTCCTTCCATTGATTCAAGTTCAAGGATTGACTTGAACATGTTTCAAAAGTTCAGAGAACATGTTGGTCAAATTAAAAGTTAAGGGAATATGTCACACCCTAATTCTCGAGCACGTGCCATCCCTACCAAATGCCTCAAGTTGGAAAAATAGCGTTCCAAGTACGCTAACGACCAAACGAAAATTTCTACGTAAGTGGAACGTATAATATTTCCAGATAGAAAAATAGACAGGGATAGCAGAATAGGGAAATTTCATAACCATTAGATTAACCAAACATTCCAATATATCAGCAAAAGTAGAGGGTCGCTAACCCTATAGAGTTATATATAATAGTTATAATCCCATTCTTCGGGGCGGCTCCCTAAGACCAGCAAAAAAGTAAGTGGGTCAGGAAAGGTTAGCTACTCATCTACTCCCAAAACATGGGCCACTACACCCTCATTCTTGTCATCAACTGAGATCTCAGAAAGGCCATCATGCTCCTATAGCTAAGGAGACATGGGAACGTTGTCCAAGGCCATGGACGGGTCGGTCTCGATAGGTGGGTTGGTCTTGATGTCAGACTCGGGGTCCACTGCCTCTTCGTCGAGCGCGGATCCCAGGCGAGGACATAAGAGGTCAGGTTAGGCGGCCACTTAAATCCATGAAGCAGGCCATGGAGAACATCATCAACACGCAAGAATCAAGCTTTAAAGAGGTGAATTACTAGGTAGTCAAAACCCCTCATCGACCCAGATCGTGGTGATGTGATGTTCCCAAACCCAGTTCGTGCCTAAAACCAGATGGGGCATGATATAGAACGATTGGTCGGTAGGGACTCCAAATCTGATGAGCCTCTGCATCACTGTGAACTTGAAAATGGTAACCACAATAGGGTGAGAAATGGATCTCAGTGAGTTAGCGCCTAAGCCTGGCTAAGTCGTTGATTTGCTTAGGCGACCTAAACAACAATATATCATAAAAAGCATGGAGTCAATCACATACAAGTTCATCACAATTTGGGTCACACTCAAGCATACTCGTTTGAAAATAATAATTACACGTTCTAGATAACAACTAGAATTTCATGAGAGCAAAAGAGCACTAAATTTCTTTTTCGTCCTAATTATTAACGGTCACATGATTCATCGTACATGATTGGTGTGACTAAACACTACGTCTGGCAGCGTTTTTCTGGCTTGGCCAGATATCGTCCCTTACTTCCGGTGACGACGTCCGATAATCCGTGAGATTCGTACGACTAGCACAACACGAAACTACTTGGGGAAAGACCGTACGACTGGCACGGATTTAAGACCCATCATGTGACCATACACACAGATTGTACCACCAAATTAGTTCATATCTTCATGTCTGGACACAAATAACCAAATCTTTCTATGGTCAAACATAATCTACTCCGAACAATCGGCAATTGACGTTGATTGTGACCTCAAGCAATCGGTAACAATAATAGCACATCATGCTAAATTATTTGAACTAACCACAATAGCTACTTCAACTATCAACCATTCAATCAAGTAATTCATTGGTCGCTCGATTTTAGCCAATCACTCACTCGCGATCAACAATCTCAATCAATCAAATGGTCTAACTTCCAATTGGCCACTGCCTATCTCGCTACTCAGTTTAACTTATTTAATCGTGGCTATTTAATCTAAACCTAGTCTTTGGATAATCCGGCCATAATTAGTCTACCTAAACACCTAATTAAATTAATTAACTAATTCCTGAATGAAGTTAACTTCTTAATCGAGAGTCAAATGCTAACTCGCGATGACGTCGGCGACAACGAATGGAAGCTAGCTAATTTGACCGATGGCGGCGAACTCCGGCAAGTGGCGGTGGCTATGACGAGCGGCAGTGGGCTCTAGCGAGTGGTGGCGAGTAGTGACGACTAGCGACGAACTCCAGCGGGTGGCGGTGACGATGCAACGATGCTCGAATGGCTAAACAAAGAGCGACAAGGCCGAAAGGGGACTGAACAGAGGCGACTCAGGGGCATTGAGGGCTGTAACTATGGCTGGTCGCGGAGCAGCGATGGAACGAGCTTGAGCTAGGGGAAAAAGTGGTGACGGCTCGAGCTAAGGGTAGAAAGAGATGATGGCGGAGGTGGAGGTGATGGAGGAAAGGATGGCGATGAGTTGGGCTCGGTGCGACGAAAGTAGTGGTTGACGATAAAAGACAGAGGAAGGTGGTGGCAGATGGCTGGAGGTGGGAGGCTCGCTGGGGGGTTGTTGCACTAGAGAAGAAAAGGAAGAAGAAAAATAGTAGGGGGGACGGAGGCTCAGGCAATGATAGTGGTACAGTGAGCCGGCGGCTGGAGACAGTGGAGTAGCAGTGGCGACGACGTGACCAGCTGAAGGAGAAGAAGAAGAAACTGAGTAGCAGTAGAAAAAGAAAGAAGAAGACTCGGCCGAAGTAAAAAAAAAAAAAGAAGGGGAAAAGTTGTCCTCCAAGCTACAATGAAAAGGAGGGGGGGGGGGGGGGAGAAAAAGGACAAGTGAATAGGAGATAAGATTGGGAAAGTCAGAGTAGGTTGGGGGAAAAGAAAGGTACACGTGGATGGGAGAGAGAGAGAGAGAGAGAGAGAGAGAGAGATGGTTGGGGGGTTTAATCAGCTGAAAAAAGAAACAAGGGTGGGGAAGAAAGTCAAATAAAAAATTTAAATTTTTTTGTCCTCGTGTGCATAAATTCAAGAGTAAAAGAGTAATTAGGTACTTTTAGAACAGGGTAGATATTTGGCACAACAAATGAGGGAAATTTTTAGAAATCTCACGACGAGGATTCGGTCAAGGCTAGGTTTAGTGCGATTAAATGGAATAAAACTTTTAATTGGCACTCCAATGAATTTAAGATTCACGTCCAAAAATTATCCCTTTTTCCACAAAAGTTTAATTTTTATTTATTTTTAATTTTTTGAAATTTTGGGATGTCACAGAATACATTGCACATTGAGTTAAATTTAGGAATCATATTTGCCAAATTGAAAGTTCAGAAACTACATTACATATTGGGTTAAAGTTCAAGTACCATTTATGTCATTTTGCTAATTGTATAAAATCTATCCGTTTGGAATAATTGTTGAACTTCCTAAAAATTGTTGGAAGAAATAGTAGATAATATGAAAAAATAAGACTAGTTGGAAATCTATTGTAAAAAGATGAAAAAAATAAGATCAAATATCTGAGGCGTGCAAGTACTATCCTTAAGGATAGTTCCGTCATTCAAAATATGAAACTCGATGCGATAGGTTCTAGCGGCTATCCTCTCAAAATATAACAGACCTTATTCTTAATTCCGCACAAAATAATAGAAGAAATATGAACAACGTTATGTGTATAATCTAACAAAGAAATGATAGCTTTTAGAAGAAAATGGAGTTCTCATTTTCATTGCGGTGTATATTTGTTTCGCTGTAAATATTCAGGACGAAAAGTCTGCTCATTTTTTGTGTCAACAATATCCAAGATTATCATGTGAAGTTGATTTTATATTCCAAAAAATAAAAAGAGTAGTTAAGAAACGGTTGTAAAGGTGTCATAAAATAATTGAGGATTTATGAAGAAATAAATCAAAGGTTATTAAAGCCGTTACAAGGCCATTATGTGACCATTTTTCATTGTGGTCATACCGTCTATCAAAGCCAATTTCAAAATATTTCAAACTATTGAAATATCCAACAAGAATTAGGACATAGTTAGAACTTTTAACCCCTTAAAAACCACTTTATCATCAGAACCGGGCAGAGCTTTTGCTCTGATAGCTTGATTTCACAAGAAATTCAACCCCATTGCCTCCAAAATAAGTGGAGGCAGCTCAACCAACTCAACTATATGCGGATCCTTGCGAAGTCCTACGCTACAGTATATTTGTTAGTTATTTTGAAACTGCCAATCTCTTTCAGCTTAACTAGCTCAATCGGCTGCTCGTTTGTCTTGTCGGTATGATCTCCGATACAATTTTAAAACACTAGCCAAAAGGGGATTTATCCTACTTACCTGCACATAGTCTTGATCGCCATGGGCTGATCCCGATGGAAAGGAAGTGCAACAAATTAGGAAGTTTAGGCTGCATTTGATCCAAATTTGGATTGTGTTGAAAATATGTCTCAAGTTTGAGCCCAACAAAAATCCAAATATTTCGTACTGCATATTTTGTGGACGTTTAGAGTGGAAATCTTTCCCATTTGGAATTAGAGTCCAAAATGAATATTTTGGAAATTAAGTTGCCGTTTCGATAAGTCTAGATTCTGTGGATTACGAAAATCAAATTCTGTGCGGAACTTGGTCAATAAAACAAGAAATATTGGATGGACATGAATCTGACAAATATTCAGTCAACTTGGAATTTGTTGATTGATATGGGCTTGTAAAATCTTTTCTTCTTCCCAGTGTCCATATATGTGGCATCCCAAATTTTGAGACCTGCAAAATAAATAACATTAGATTTTGTGGAAAGCCGACATATAGTCCAAGCCAGTCAATCTCTTTCATGTGCCCAATTTCATTTAAAAATACCCAATTTCTTTCGTTTTGCATTTTTATTACTAAACTTGCGCATGACTCAAAATGACTGAATAATAAACCCGTGACACCCATGAATATTCTCAAATATTAGTTGAACTCTGTCAAAACCCATCGAGTTAGAAATTGTCACGTAGAATATTTCTCGGGCCGGTTTTTGCGTAAAAATGCCTGAATTTTCACTTTTTGGGAAAAAATAACAACAAAAACTAACGGACTAGCAATGCACGATGAGACCACAAAAATGAATAGACAAATTCAATTCCTTGCACTAGTACGATCACAGCAAATGATGATAAGATAGCATTCAACGAAAACATTCGAAAGCGAACACAGAATAGAGAAATTCATCTTAAGATTGTATTCGTTTCTATGTGTGTTCGCATATATCAAAAGGAAGTAATTAGACAAACCTAAATCAAGTGCAGACAAATGGTTGGTTAGGTGATTGATCCCAGCCCGACGAATTCACGTCGTGTCCTTAAGATGAATTTGTCCCCTCCACCGATACCTAAGATTGTATGGATAATTGTCTCTCAGGATAGAACGGATTGCTATTTTGTTAAAGCGGTACTTGTTCAACAAAATTCCTTCGAACGCAACTTCGAGAATTATCACACAGATGAGAATGAATGGATGATTATTTTCAAAGATAGAAGGAACTGCTCATTTTCTTCTTTGAAAAAATATGAATGTATATTAACTAGTCCAATCAAATAGTCACGAAGTCACCTTGTTCAATATTCAGTTATTACCGAATCAACACCTTCGTTCAGTGTTCGGTTATTGCCGAATCAACACCTTTGTTCGGCCGAACTGATAGCTTGAAGAGAGATAATGAATATGCATCATTTGAAAAGATTAAAGAAATAAAAAAAAATTCGAATGAATATGTCTATTCAAAAGAAATAAAATCGATAGGTTTAACTCGAACCCGGGCTCATCCCGATCTGATCCGATCTAAGCCAGCCAGACAGACGGCGGCGGCGGCGCGCGCGCGCGGACTTGGTCCAACTTTGTGTAAGACCTCTCTCATACATAAAAGTTGGGTGCCCCTTAGGGCCCAAACCCATTAGAGAAGCTCTACTCTTTAAACCCATTTTACATCTCTCTTCTAACCTATGTGGAACTATTTCATTCACCTTTTATGGGTATTGGACACCCAAAATCCCAATAGGTAGGTGGTGCCAAGAAGATCGCATGGTATATAACACAAAGCCTCGGAGTGAGGAGTTCATGATGGGCAGTTACCATGGAAGTTGTCGGTAAAGCCGAAAAGATATGAATGTTACAGGTCAGTAATTGATTAGGGTACAATGGCAATAAATGGTGTACATGGGAGACTTGCACTCGTTCACTTGCATTTTGCATTTTCATGTGTCCTGCTAATATGTATATATATATATGAACATTTGCATGTATAACCCAATTATGAAATGAGCGATATTTATGAAACTCTGACCATTGCCTTACTTTGGATAGTGGATTTGTTGATTTACTATAGATTCGTACGGTATAGTGAATTGAGCGAGCATTAGAGTGTTTGAATTTACTTGCTAAGATGTATCATTGTTTTTAGATTGATAGGTATGGATTCCATCTTGATTCCCTCGGTCTCTCGCTACGATCTCCCTATCAAGCTTGAGATGGAGACCTAAGACTTCAAGGTTCCCAATGAGCATGGAATTAGGTTTACCCATGTGATCGCCACCCTCAAGGTCAACATTGGAGTTGGCTTAGCCCTAGTGATATAAAAGTTTGTGTATGTGTTCCTCATGATCAATGAATAGCGTGAGGGCCCCATCCCTCAATATCTCTTTGAAAGGGGAGACGATGATGATGGCGGCACAGATGATGGAGCCACCTATAAAGAGATGGTTGCGGTGGTAGCCTAGGTGGGGATGAAATGGTTGAGTGATGATTTCTGGAAGCCCGCAAAACTGGAGATGGGTTGTAGCATTTTCACTATATTCGGGTAGGAGACAACTGGTTGTATATAGTTTGGATTAGTTATTGTAGGTGATCCCCAAATGATTGTCTCAATGTGACTATTAATCGAATTGACTAACGTAACCAATTGATCTTGTGACTGTTCATAATCTACTGTGAGTTGATGTTTACGTATATCTTTTGAGTAAAGACTGGCTACTATCACTTAGCATGTCATTGAGACTTCCGCTGCATGAGAATAATCTTTTATTAATTGAGAATAGCTCGATGTAACGGCCTATGCATCACAGCTTTGACGGTAGTACCCATAGTGAGGTTCTATAGTCTAGTCAGTCTCTTGGTATCAGAGCCTTAGGTTTCCTGGGGTGATAAGATGTGCTAGGTCGAAGGAGTTAGGGCATGAAATATGTTTAAGATTTTGATGCATGTGATTGTTTGGTTTAGATACATAGGATGAGTAGCTCATTTATACCTAGCCATTAGTAAGATATTAACTACACATAGGGATATAAGTAGCATACTAGATGGGCAGTATTGTCGCGACCCTAAAATTCATTTGTGAAATTCCAGGTTAACGGATTATCAGGTTAATCAAATTAACTAACCTAATTCGGACTCTCCCTTGTCCTACCGAATCACAACTTATGGTTCAATATTTAACATGCACATATTTTCAAATGAAGTCGTCACTAATTATTCTTGGTAGGTCGATTAGAAACCTAAGTAAATTAGCGGGATGACTAAATTACTTCTACAAATCAGAGATTCAAAGTCTGGGGACTTGATTACGCTAGATTACTCTAATGCCCTTTCGGTACCATTTTATTTCATGAAAAATATTTTTTAGGGTGATTTGGAAAAGGTTTTGGTCAAACTGATCAAAAGGGTAAAATGGTTATTTTAAGAAGGGGAAATAGGTCAAATCAGTTGAATGTGGTCATTTCCTATATTCCACAGTTTTTTGAGGTTTTTCTGAAAGTTTTTTTTTAGACGATTCGCCCATGAGGAGCAAAATCATCATTTTAGAAGAGAAACGGGAGTAAAAATCATGAAACATGAGTTTGGCCAATAGGTTGACCACAATTTTTTTTTTTGAAATTTTCTCAAGACGATTTGCCCATGAAGGGCAAAATTGTCATTTTGAAAATTTTGGAAGGAAAAAATTGTCAAAAATGGGATTCATCAACTAAAATGATCCATATCCTAATTTTTTAGGCTTTTGAGAATTTTTGGAATTTTTCTAATTTTTCTGGATTTTTTTAGAATTTTTTATGATTTTTATGAATTTTTCATTTTTTGGATTTTTTTATTGCATTTTTTCGAATTTTTATTTATTATTTTTTTTATTTTTGCATTGTGAAAAGTAGTGATCTGGATTGGGCTTCCAAGCCCAATCCTTCTAAAGCTATAAGCCAAGAAAGAAGCCTAGAGCCCAAATAAATCTAGACAGGCCTATCTCTTAATGAAGTCCTCAATCAAGCCTAAAGCCCAATAAGCCTATTTGAGCCCACTCCCCAACCAGCCTAAACATCCAAAATCCTACTCGAGCTTACTTCTTTTCTAGTCTTCTCCTTCCTGGGTCTTCTACGCAGGTTACAGACCACTTCAGATTGCAAAAACATATTGGCATTCTAACCTATCAAAGAACGAATGAGAAAGCACCTTGCCATGGGTCCACGCATGCTCCTTCATTAGTGAGCTCCTCCGACTTGGTGGCGACAGGGACCTTCTCCATGAACTCCACCATCTCCTCGTAGCGTTCGGCCTGCTCGGCGACCTTCGCCATGCACATGTTCTCCTTGCGCGCTGATGATGCAGTCGCCATTTGTCCAAGTATTCCGTACCACTGCATCTGGCATGCCATGCTTCAATAGCACAGACCAACAAGATAATGCTTGAAGTCTTTACATGAATAGTGATGCCTTGAGCTCAAACATGTCGGTAGTGTGGTCAGCACTGGACTCCCAGTATCAGGTAAAAAGTTTTTACGGACCAAACAGCTTTTGTAATGTCACAGACGGAAAGGCAGGGTGTCATTGCCTCTCAAGGTTTGATTTCGTTGATGAAAGTAATGATTTCCTCGGCTGTCATGGTCTAACTAACTATGAACAACTTTTTTTAGACGACTTTCCCTTGATGAATGCAGCAGGTCTTGTTCAGATGACTGCAATTGTGGAGCTGCTTTGCATCAGGATGATATTTGCCAGAAAATGAAGCTTCCAATCATCTATGCTGTTTCTACTCCAAATGAATCTTCCACAGTTCTGAGCAAGAAATTAAGGCCTATCCTAGTTGGCAGTCATAAGTGGCCCACGCAACATGTGACCGAGCGAAAGAAGATGCTTATTTTGATCTTATCAATAAGCTGGGTTCCTTTGCAGTTCTGTGTTGCCTGCTTGCCGTCTTCTACTTCTCGGTGTATCATTACCAATTTCGTAAGTATGAGAGGCTGGCAAAAGTTCCTGCTTTGGGTCTAGTGTAAGAGTTTTCCCTGCAATCCTTTTCCTTTACTGAGCTCAAGAAAACCACCATGGGTTCAGGGAAAAGATTCACGAGGACTCCTCCCCAATGATATCAGTGCTCAGTGAATACCACAAGTAGTCACTACTGTCAGCTGTAGTGTTTATTTGCTCTAACAGCCCAGGCTTCACGAATGAATTATACTTTGAAATACCCACTGGTTCATTGATCCAACTCCAGTGTGCATTGACCGTACTGG